>CM060625.1:23688536-23706036 GCA_030578275.1 Meda fulgida
GCCAACTTGTCAACAATTCATAATGTGATTTCCCCCCCACTTTCAATTATTTTACTTCAATGAAAGGTTTGATTTTTGCCAATTTTTTGAATGAAATATCAGAAGGATAAACGATGCAGAATTATTTTTACAGCCATTTTTCATCATATTTACCAGGGGTACCATTAATTCTGAGCACGACTGTATATACACACACACACACACACACACACACACACACACACACACACACACACACACACACACACACACACACACACACACAGAGATTTATTTATTTCAGTTAGTTGTCAAGACAACATTTCTTTCAAGTTTTCCATCTAATATTTATATTATATTTTAGCTTTATTTCATTTAACAATAAAATCTTGATATAGTGTCGAGTTTGTTACTTCTGAAGGTTTTCTCGTCCGGGTATAATGTTTCCACTGTATTCTGTGAATCCCCATCTGAGCACCAGTGTAAATGAATGCAGTTCCCGTAGTGGCAGTATGAGGTGAATGTGCGCGTAATGAGGGTGTGAACGAGTGTGTTGAGGGTGGTGTGAGTGTATCGCAGCTCTTGCGTGGGTTGTGTCGCCTCCTGCATGGCTAATTAACTCGCCACCATTGTGTTTGAGTGTGAACAATAAAGGCCCGCGAGGAGGAGTTCTGTTCAGTTCTGCTTGGGATAAACAACTTCTCCTCGCCGCCCGTGTTCATGACAGTGAAACGCGTCTGACATCAGACCGTTCTTCATTGCCATCTTCTAATTAACTCTGGGTTTGTGTTGAGCTGAACCCGCGCGGGTGCACTCGCTGACAGTCATCTGGGTTTTTGGTACAGCGAGTGTCCGGGCCGCCTGATATCACCGGCAGGGGGTCGCGCGTGTACGTATGTGTGTATACACACACACACACACACACACACACACACACACACACACACACACACACACACACACACACACACACACACACACACACACACACACACACACACACACACACACACACACACACACACACACACACACACACACACACACACACACACACACACACACACACACACACACACACACACACACCAACAGCTCAGATGCTTCAGATGAACAAGTTTGACCTCTGGCTGATCATTCCATGGATACAAGTGAAAAAAAAAAAAAAGTTATTCATAGAAAAACCAATGTCAAAGTTAACGTTTATTTAAAGTAATGAAAATGCGTTTTATTTTTAATTCATGATAATAGAGTGTAACGGTCAGGCTCCAGAAGTAAAAACTAATTTTCTACGCAGGGAAAATGATTTTTAATGATTAAATTATATTTATGATTTAATTATAAACCTATAAAGTCCTACTGTGAGCTACGAGGTTGTTAAATTATGTTTTTTGCTTTCATTGAAGCCGTTGGCCTGCATTATTTCAGCTTAGTTTTAAAATAATCGCATTTTACAGAGGAATTCCTGGTGAAAAACTACATTACCCATGATGCTGTGCAGAAAATTCCACCAATCAGAGAACAAAACATCCCATAAGAGCTCTTTAGCTCCGCCCACTCCCATGAAGCACTGCAAATGATGTAATTGAGATGATCAGTTTGAATATATACATGGATATTTTGCAATAAATTTTAAAATATATTGTTTCTATAGATATAATCAACATTTTAAATGAGTCGTTTTGAATTACATTATGCTGTTCGCAATGCTTCATGGGATTGTAGTTCTTTCCCTCACTGAAGCTGTTAAGATCTGTGTACTTTTGTTTTTCAAATACTTTTTTGCTTCAAATCAAAGTTTGTAATGCTGTGATTCACATTATAGGTTGGTTTGTCTTTATGCGTAGGAAATTCACCAAAATTTGAGAGTTTGAGCTCTAAAAGTTTATGATCCCGTGTGTCAGATTTTGTTTTTACAGTTCTCACACTTTTTATAATTCCATCATTTTTCCAGGACCTTTCGAGCATGTAAAAAAAAAAACCCCACGACATCACGTTGTGTCGATCACATTTCGAGTTTGACTTTTTTTAAAAATGTTTTCCGCATCCGTAGCAAGCATTTTCAGAAGTGTTTTGACAATTCAGAGTCACCAAATGACAAATACAAAAAAACACGACAATTTCAGACTCCGTGTACAAAGACCTTTAGTCTTTCTTTTAAACTCGATGGCCACCATCTGAACTTCCTTCCTAAACTGACATGTTTTCTGTGGCTCCTCCCACTCACCTCCCACTGGCCCTGCTGTGATTGGCTCTTCAGCTGAATGAGCCAATCCTCGCTGTCGGCCTCGACGCAGTGGTGCATGGTGATGATGACGGGCCGGGTCAGGAGAGCTCCAGGAGGACCACAGCTCACCACGGGACTCAGAACCGTCTCCTGTGTGTCGTCCACCTGCGGCCTGAAGAAAAAACACACAAAAACAAACAGAATTGAGTTCTTTACCACTGTCACCTTTGCCTCGCTCAGTTAGGCTTTAAAAGTCAATTAATATTCAGTAATATTATTGATTTAACTGAACTTTTGAGCTGAATAATGACACTGAGACATGAGGTCTCTGTAATATATTGTATAATTAACAACTATATCAATAACTAAACAAAATAACATGTAATTTACTAGAGGTTCTGACAAAATGTTAATGGCTGCTGTCTATTTAAAAAAAATTTAATTAATGTGAATTATTATTATTATTTTCTTCATTTGAATGAATGATTCAATGACTCACTCATTAAGACTTTACTTGTTTCATTACTAGATGAATCAGTGTTTTTGAGCAAATCTCTTGAATTAATGATTCAATGACTCACCCATTAAGACTTTACTTGCTTCATCACAGGATGAATCAGCATTTTTGAACGAATATCTTGAATGAATGATTCAATGATTCAATGACTCTAATGGATGAATCAATGCTATTGAACGAATCTCTTGATTCAATGACAAATTCATACTTTTAACAGTCTCCACCAAGTGGTGTAACCATGTAATTGAGACAATCGTTTTTTGAAGCATCAAGTTATTTTCAAAAGGTGATTTGCTCTGATTCAGATTTATGAGAAGTATACAGAAGTACTATCAGGGTTCGTACAGATACTGTACAAAGAAATGGCAGGACTTTCATGGACTTTAAGCACTACTTTTTTGGTTTTCAAGGACTACAATCACTCATCAAACAATATCTTTAGTATTTCTTAAGGATTTTTAACTTAAATTACAGATATATGGTATCCAAAATACAACTTACAAAGTATTTAATAATATATATTAACTACAATGTTTATAATGGCTATTATAGCTCAATAAATAATATTTTTTATTATAACGTTGGCATAATTCGTATCGAGAAAAGGTCTGATGAGCTGCAGTTCAATTTGCATGAAAAGATTGTATTTGTGTTTTTTCAACAAAAAAATTGAATTTCCTATATATTGTATTTAAATAAGTCAAGCACTTTTCAAGTACCTCTTGGTAATGGCTGTTTTCAAGGGTTTTCCAGGACTTCAAGTACTTTAAGCATCTTGTACGAACCCCAAACGGATATAAATCACTGATCCATAGAAATCAGTGTTTGTATCCGAACTATAAACTTATATCCCAGTACGTCTGTGATAATCTGAATTATGCAAGACAGAAATAATGATACTGTGTAGTTTCATATCTATACATGACTGCTGCTCTCTCTGGATCAGAACACAGAACATGTTCGCTGTGATCGTACTTATCAAAGGTTTAATAGACAGAGACGAATTGTCATTTAAGAATAAGATTGCGTCAATGTTTGAATTGAGATCGTGATCTGAGACAAAGTTGACACTTTCATAACACATAACTGAGAATTAATAAGTGAGCAATGAAAGAGTGCCACATGTAGTTGTGTGTCAGGTACAGATGGGCGTCTTCATGGGCGATAATCCCCAGAATAAGAGCGTGTGTCAAGATACCTCATGCTCTCCTTCCTGTGAACCGTCACGTACATCTCATAGACTCGTCCCTGAGGGATGGCGCCCGCTGGCACCAACAAGCTCACTCCTGCAGAGAGACACACACAAACACACACACCATCAGTCTGCCAGCCTGTGACCTCTGCCACCCCTGCCAAACGCCCTGTCAGTGTCAAACCCTCTCTCTCTCTCTCTCACACACACACACACACACACACACACACACACACGTCTCAACCAACAGGGAACATTCTCAGAGTTATGAACAAACGCTCTTCCAGAAATGTTAATAGAACATTTGTTCATACGGATCTTGTCTTTAATAATGTTTTCCTAAAGTTAGCACAAAAACATTATTTATACATCATTAATGGAAAGGAACGTAAATTGGATGTTTGTCTAACATTTTTTATTCCTTGTTTTGGAATGTTCAGAGAACAATCAAACGTAACATTTTCATTGTGAACATTATCAAACGGAACGTTTTAACATTTTTAAAACATTTAAAGTCCCCTGTAGTCCATAATTTTAACCCTTAAAACTCATCTTTGATCACCAAAATGACATATTTAAATGTTTTTTTTCCTTGAAAAGCAATTCTTCATGCCAAGTACATTAAATGTAACTTGAATGTAACTCGACACCCTTGCCTCATTTAGTATGTGCGGCTCTATGAATATGCAAATGAGCCCCGCCTCCACTCACTCAGAGATCCAGTTGTTGACGATCACACGTTGATCTGATTGGTTACAAGGTCGTTTGTGACGTCAGAAACACCAGCGATTTCAAACTATGTTTTTGAGACTGTCTTTGGTTCACTGCAGCTTTAAAGCAGAAAATACTCAGCAATGCTGTCGACTTATGAACGCACACATGCTTTATCTAATTAAAGCATATTAAAAACACCACATAGACATGTACACAACATTAAAAGCTGGATTTTCACCACAGGGGGACTTTAAAAACGTTTTGAATGTTCAAAGAACATTGTTTTCATAGCTTAATAAGAATGTTTTTGTTAGCTTGTGTGGAAATATCCCGACTGATGAATTCCTCCAGTCTCAGACTCATTGATTTCTCCTGTCCTTCATGTGAGCTTCCCTTGAGCGACTGTCACTCACCAACAACACAGAAGAACTGCCTCACCAGAGCGGCACTCGAGAGCCGAAGGACAAAACTGAGGAAAATGACAGACTTCAGCCCGGATTGAGCTGGGAGTCTGTTCACCTCAACATCAAATCAAAATCAACTCTATTTAATGAACTGAATTCACATTCCTGCTGTTATTGTGATAAATTAATCAGTGCACATTAGTTTTCAAAAAATTACTTTTTCTGTCAAATAAGTGATCACTGCTGTGGCATAGTGAGAGGTAGGGTATCACCAAAGTGTGGGTTGCTCCATAAATCGAGTCCAGGCAGAGATCAAGTCACTGGTTTCTTTTTAATAATCGACTCAAAACTAGCAAACGTTTTAACCAAAACACTCTCCCAGCTTCTCTTTATGCTCTCTAACAAAAAACAGCCAGTCTCTCTGTTCTCAGCTCATTAACAGCTTTTCTCCTTCACTCGCAACAGCTGTCCCCACCGCTGAGGAACCTGGTAACTGTAGTCCGGGACCTGGCGGCCATCTTGCTTTGTAGTCCCCATTGCTGCAACCACCTAGATGGCACATACCTTGCCTCTATGACACACCCTCTCACGATGCCACAGTGCAACAATGTGTCGGAAACAAACAAAACCAATAAAGCAAACAATAAAATAAATTCCAGCAAATATAAGTAATAAAATAATCAATAGAAATGAAAAAAGAAATGTAGTAATATATATATATATATATATATATATATATATATATATATATATATATAATCTTTGTTGGAAAAACGCAAACACACACTATCTCACAAACACACTTTCTTATACACACACTCACTCACACACACACTCTCTCACACACACAATCACACACACAATCACACACACACACACACACACACACACACACACACACACACACACACACACACACACACACACACACAAACACACACACACACACACACACACACACACACACACACACACACACACACACACACACACCTGACAGATCAAATCAAGACTCTTTTCTCCTGTCAGTTTCACTCATAACTGTGTCACATCATGTTTCTAAAATGGTCAGTAAACATATTTGCTGTGAAAAAGAGTGAATGTAAATGATCGTATTTAACATTATAGTTTCACCACATCTGAAAGTTTAGACCTTTTAAATGTTCCTGCAGTGCTATTGAAATCCAGGGATCTGTGTGAGTGATCTGAGGAACTGCGGGGGAAATTAACAGTGTCACAATTTTCTGAAAACCAATAAACTCCCACATCCGCATGCAGTTCACGAGGCATCAGGAATCTTGTGCACTTAAGACCCTCTGGCTACGTTTACATGCAAACAAATACTCCGGTAGTAATGGGATCGACTAGGGCTGTAACGATACACCAAACCCACGATTCCGATTCCATACAAGCTAGTTTTGTAAGTTCTTCTTTTATTTTGACTTTTTAATGTTGACTATGAGCTTTGCTACAAAAATGACTTGTCCAAGCTGTACCAGTACTCATTCAACTCACATGTTTAGTGTTCATGCAAAGCCTACGTCTGGATCCATCAACCGATTAAAACAAAAGTCAAGCATGTAAACTAGGGCTGGGACAATGTATCGATGCATCATGAATCGAGAAAGAGCGCCATCTGAGTCTGAATATGTACTTGCACCTCAGAATGCTTTGATGACGCGAGATTAATGTAAACAGCCATTGCAAACACTCTTGTAATTCGCTTCCACCTTTCGAACTTCATTTAATAATGATTATTTTATAGGAGGTTCACAAGCACGCTGTTTCTAAAGCACGCAGTGCCGTCTGCCGTTAAAAACTAGCCAAGAGCGCCATCTGCTGTTAAAAACTAGCCTAGAGCGCCATCTGATGTTAAAAACTAGCCAAGAGCGCCATCTGCCGTTAAAAACTAGCCAAGAGCGCCATCTGCTGTTAAAAACTAGCCTAGAGCGCCATCTGATGTTAAAAACTAGCCTAGAGCGCCATCTGCTGTTAAAAACTAGCCTAGAGCGCCATCTGATGTTAAAAACTAGCCTAGAGCGCCATCTGATGTTAAAAACTAGCCTAGAGCGCCATCTGCTGTTAAAAACTAGCCTAGAGCGCCGTCTGATGTTAAAAACTAGCCTAGAGCGCCATCTGATGTTAAAAACTAGCCTAGAGCGCCATCTGCTGTTAAAAACTAGCCTAGAGCGCCATCTGCTGTTAAAAACTAGCCTAGAGCGCCGTCTGATGTTAAAAACTAGCCTAGAGCGCCGTCTGCCGTTAAAAACTAGCCAAGAGCGCCATCTGATGTTAAAAACTAGCCTAGAGCGCCATCTGATGTTAAAAACTAGCCTAGAGCGCCATCTGATGTTAAAAACTAGCCTAGAGCGCCATCTGATGTTAAAAACTAGCCTAGAGCGCCATCTGATGTTAAAAACTAGCCTAGAGCGCCATCTGATGTTAAAACTAGCCTAGAGCGCCATCTGATGTTAAAAACTAGCCTAGAGCGCCATCTGATGTTAAAAACTAGCCTAGAGCGCCATCTGATGTTAAAAACTAGCCTAGAGCGCCATCTGATGTTAAAACTAGCCTAGAGCGCCATCTGATGTTAAAACTAGCCTAGAGCGCCATCTGATGTTAAAAACTAGCCTAGAGCGCCATCTGATGTTAAAAACTAGCCTAGAGCGCCATCTGATGTTAAAAACTAGCCTAGAGCGCCATCTGATGTTAAAACTAGCCTAGAGCGCCATCTGATGTTAAAACTAGCCTAGAGCGCCATCTGATGTTAAAAACTAGCCTAGAGCGCCATCTGATGTTAAAAACTAGCCTAGAGCGCCGTCTGCCGTTAAAAACTAGCCAAGAGCGCCATCTGATGTTAAAAACTAGCCTAGAGCGCCATCTGATGTTAAAAACTAGCCTAGAGCGCCATCTGATGTTAAAAACTAGCCTAGAGCGGCATCTGATGTTAAAAACTAGCCTAGAACGCCATCTGATGTTAAAAACTAGCCTAGAGCGCCATCTGATGTTAAAACTAGCCTAGAGCGCCATCTGATGTTAAAAACTAGCCTAGAGCGCCATCTGATGTTAAAACTAGCCTAGAGCGCCATCTGATGTTAAAAACTAGCCTAGAGCGCCATCTGATGTTAAAAACTAGCCTAGAGCGCCATCTGCTGTTAAAAACTAGCCTAGAGCGCCATCTGATGTTAAAAACTAGCCTAGAGCGCCATCTGATGTTAAAAACTAGCCTAGAGCGCAATCTGATGTTAAAACTAGCCTAGAGCGCCATCTGATGTTAAAAACTAGCCTAGAGCGCCATCTGATGTTAAAACTAGCCTAGAGCGCCATCTGCTGTTAAAAACTAGCCTAGAGCGCCATCTGCTGTTAAAAACTAGCCTAGAGCGCCATCTGCTGTTAAAAACTAGCCTAGAGCGCCATCTGATGTTAAAAACTAGCCTAGAGCGCCATCTGATGTTAAAAACTAGCCTAGAGCGCCATTTGCTGTTAAAAACTAGCCTAGAGCGCCATCTGATGTTAAAAACTAGCCTAGAGCGCCATCTGATGTTAAAAACTAGCCTAGAGCGCCATCTGATGTTAAAAACTAGCCTAGAGCGCCATTTGCTGTTAAAAACTAGCCTAGAGCGCCATCTGATGTTAAAAACTAGCCTAGAGCGCCATCTGATGTTAAAAACTAGCCTAGAGCGCCATCTGCTGTTAAAAACTAGCCTAGAGCGCCATCTGCTGTTAGAAATTAGCCTAGAGCGCCATCTGCTGTTAAAAACTAGCCTAGAGCGCCATCTGCTGTTAGAAATTAGCCTAGAGCGCCATCTGATGTTAAAAACTAGCCTAGAGCGCCATCTGCTGTTAAAAACTAGCCTAGAGCGCCATCTGATGTTAGAAATTAGCCTAGAGCGCCATCTGCTGTTAGAAATTAGCCTAGAGCGCCATCTGCTGTTAGAAACTAGCCTAGAGCGCCATCTGATGTTAAAAACTAGCCTAGAGCGCCATCTGCTGTTAAAAACTAGCCTAGAGCGCCATCTGATGTTAAAAACTAGCCTAGAGCGCCATCTGCTGTTAGAAACTAGCCTAGAGCGCCATCTGCTGTTAAAAACTAGCCTAGAGCGCCATCTGATGTTAAAAACTAGCCTAGAGCGCCATCTGCTGTTAAAAACTAGCCTAGAGCGCCATCTGCTGTTAGAAATTAGCCTAGAGCGCCATCTGATGTTAAAAACTAGCCTAGCCTAGAGCGCCATCTGATGTTAAAAACTAGGCTAGAGCGCCATCTGATGTTAAAAACTAGCCTAGAGCGCCATCTGCTGTTAGAAATTAGCCTAGAGCGCCATCTGCTGTTAAAAACTAGCCTAGAGCGCCATCTGCTGTTAAAAACTAGCCTAGAGCGCCATCTGATGTTAAAAACTAGGCTAGAGCGCCATCTGATGTTAAAAACTAGCCTAGAGCGCCATCTGCTGTTAGAAATTAGCCTAGAGCGCCATCTGATGTTAAAAACTAGCCTAGCCTAGAGCGCCATCTGATGTTAAAAACTAGGCTAGAGCGCCATCTGATGTTAAAAACTAGGCTAGAGCGCCATCTGATGTTAAAAACTAGGCTAGAGCGCCATCTGATGTTAAAAACTAGCCTAGAGCGCCATCTGCTGTTAGAAATTAGCCTAGAGCGCCATCTGATGTTAAAAACTAGCCTAGCCTAGAGCGCCATCTGATGTTAAAAACTAGCCTAGAGCGCCATCTGATGTTAAAAACTAGCCTAGAGCGCCATCTGATGTTAAAAACTAGCCTAGAGCGCCATCTGCTGTTAGAAATTAGCCTAGAGCGCCATCTGCTGTTAAAAACTAGCCTAGAGCGCCATCTGCTGTTAAAAACTAGCCTAGAGCGCCATCTGCTGTTAAAAACTAGCCTAGAGCACCATCTGCTGTTAAAAACTAGCCTAGAGCGCCATCTGATGTTAAAAACTAGCCTAGAGCGCCATCTGATGTTAAAAACTAGCCTAGAGCGCCATCTGATGTTAAAAACTAGGCTAGAGCGCCATCTGATGTTAAAAACTAGCCTAGAGCGCCATCTGCTGTTAGAAATTAGCCTAGAGCGCCATCTGATGTTAAAAACTAGCCTAGCCTAGAGCGCCATCTGATGTTAAAAACTAGGCTAGAGCGCCATCTGATGTTAAAAACTAGCCTAGAGCGCCATCTGCTGTTAGAAATTAGCCTAGAGCGCCATCTGATGTTAAAAACTAGCCTAGAGCGCCATCTGCTGTTAAAAACTAGCCTAGAGCGCCATCTGCTGTTAAAAACTAGCCTAGAGCACCATCTGCTGTTAAAAACTAGCCTAGAGCGCCATCTGATGTTAAAAACTAGCCTAGAGCGCCATCTGATGTTAAAAACTAGGCTAGAGCGCCATCTGATGTTAAAAACTAGCCTAGAGCGCCATCTGATGTTAAAAACTAGCCTAGAGCGCCATCTGATGTTAAAAACTAGCCTAGAGCGCCATCTGCTGTTAAAAACTAGCCTAGAGCGCCATCTGCTGTTAGAAATTAGCCTAGAGCGCCATCTGATGTTAAAAACTAGCCTAGAGCGCCATCTGATGTTAAAAACTAGCCTAGAGCGCCATCTGATGTTAAAAACTAGGCTAGAGCGCCATCTGATGTTAAAAACTAGCCTAGAGCGCCATCTGCTGTTAAAAACTAAGCTCAGATGCTTTCGGAAAAAATTGGAATGGATCCAAGAATCACGATGCATTGATATATTGTCCCAGCCCTAATGTTAACAGCCGCTGTCCTTCGTCACACCCGTTTCACACATACTCCGCTTGCAGTGTGTATGCGGTGCGTTTTGTTTTTCCGTACCCATGTTAACAGGCTAGAGCTTTCACACATTGCACGCGGTGCGGTCCGGCGACCCGTTCCAGGAGCGGTGCGTATACAGCAGTGCAGAGATCGTTTACGCTCGAGTCTATTTCTGCTGTGCTGCACGCGCTGAATTAAAGTGACAGCGCATCGTTCGAGATCAAAATCAACACAAATTGACATAAAAATGTAGTAATCTCACCATACATGCATTTAATTAAATACTACTATTTTTCACAGTCATCTTTTTACTTTAAGACCGGGGTAAAGCAAGGAAAACTACAATTTACTTCAACAAGGCGACATAATGAACGACACTCGTCTCATTCGTGGAGGTGGAAGAACAAGTTCTTTTTTAAAGATTAAAATTATGCAAAAGAAAAGGTATGAGTCTGCTGTTTTTGTCAATTTTAATTTAAAATGTTTGCGATTTTTATATAACTACATGGTTCAATATGTTACAACTTGCTTGAGCAACTTAATATATAATCTATATAGAAGCAATGCATTGAATAATACGTTGCTTAAATTGTGTTTAAACGTGAATACGTTTGTGTAGCCTACAGAGAGAAGCCAACATACGTGTAGCCTACAAAGAGAATCGCACTTTTAAATAAAAGTTGCTGACAACTTCTGGATTTGAAATACAAATAGTGAGTATATGTGTTTGTGGTACAGCCGCGGATCAGTTGCGCACTGCAAACGCACTATAGCGCGCGCTGCTCCTGTACCGCATACGCAGCGCATACACACTGCACACGGAGTGTGTGTGAGACGGGCGTCAGGGAACGGTGTGCATGCGCTACTGTAACGCTGGTTCGAGGCATGATCCCCCTCTCAGTGTCCTAATCCCTTTATATCTCACCGGACCTGGTAAGGCACTTTAAACACTAATTTATGATCCAGCGCTGTTCTCACGGGAGCTGTCAAACTCCCAGCGCCCACGAGGAGCGGTCAGACATCTACTGACTCTAAAGCATCATTCACACACACCTCACTGACATCACTGGGACTCTGGGGGATATATGCGATCATAAAATCATTTAACGGCTCAATATCATGACAATTTGAATGTCATTTTTCTTAAAAGGCTCCTGGTGTTTTTAAACGAGAGGTTATCCATCAGAACAGTGCAAAACCTAGAAATGAACTTGGTTGTAAAATCACAAACATGAGCTCATTAACATATGACCATCACCACATGCACATTTAATATTTGTCATAATTTTGCATAATAAAAGTATATTTAGAACAATAAGGTTTCATTAGTTAACTTTAGTTAATGCAATACTTAATGCACAGTACATATATTACAGTATTTATTAATCTTTGTAAAAGTTAATATACAAATGTATATTGTAAAAAAAACTTAGTACATTTTTTACTAATGCATCAGTATATGTTGAGTTAACATAACTAAGAGTAAGAAATGTTGTAGAAATATTATTCATTCTTAGTTAAATAACTAATGTTAACAAATGGAACCTTATTGTTGTCTCTAGAAATTTTAATAAATATAATAATGTAAAATAATATTATATTACATTATATGTAATATAAAGTGTTGCAGTAACAATAAACAATGCATAATTGTCATGAAAAATTTAAAAACAAGATTAATTTTACGCAAAATATACTTTCTTTCTTCTTTCGTTCTTTTGACAGTGGAGTGAGCCGCACTCGTTCGTGACAGGTTTGTGAGATTCGCTGACGCTGATTGGAGGACGAGGAGATTGATGATCGTTTCAGACTTATTATATTTTGATGAAAGACTGAAGACAACATTTCCTTGATGAAATATGTTGTCTGATAAATCGATCACAGTACGATCAGGAATGTTGACTCTTTCTCTGCTCAAGCGTTAAAAGGATTTTAAATACAGAAATGTTGGAAAGTATAATCATGCATATGTATAAAGTTATATACACTAAATATATTAGTTTCACCTTTTAATTTGAATGACTGAAATCCATTTTGCATGATATCCTAATTTTTCGAGGTTGCCGTGTAGTGTGGTGTGGCACTGACCTGAGTTGGGCACGATCAGATGTCCTCCGAGAGCGTTGAAGGAGCCGAATGCGGTGCAGGACGGGTCCCAGGAGCGCACGAGTGTGTGTGTGCGCCGGCTCATGGTGTCGGCCTCCATCAGCGCGTGCGGGAGCTTGGGAGAGAGTGTGGACGAGATGTCGGACAGGTCCTCCTGCGGCGTCACCAGGCCGGACGAGTTGTACACCTTGATCTTCAGGTTGGGCAGAGGGTCCAGCAGAGGAGAGTTGGTCATGGGGATTTTGTCGGCCACGTCGTGGAGCGCGTAAACTGGTCCTCGGTACAGAGCCGCCGCTGACGTCAGGTCAGGAGGAGCCGCTAGCAGATCAGCTACACACACACATCAAATACAGCACTGCTTATTATATACGTACAATATTTCAGATTTAAAATGAAAAATTACATAAATCAAAATATGATAATATAATGTTCAAGTACATTAAGAAAATATGGAAAATTAAATCAATATATTAATGTTATAGATATATATATATTTATAAAACGGTTAGTTTCAGAAATGGCCGCTTCACCCAACGGTTCTATGTATCACTACACAACACCCCTAGCAACCACTCTTAGCAACACAAACACATGCTTGTTCTCATTGATATTGTTCACTGAAGCTCATAACGTTAGAGTAGTATTGTGAGAGATCGAGAGTACCTGCATTTACAGTAGATATAGCATTTTCCTTCAGGTCTTATACTCATAATAAAATCATTTGTTTGAATGTCCGCTGCGATATCTTGACCTTTTAACGGTTCAGGGGTTTCCCTAGCCTTGATGCTAGTCATTTGTCAGTTGCGTCTTGCTTCGGTGTTCACAACAAGTTTCAGTCCTTTCCATATAAAAGTCTTCTCTACCGACTGACTCATAAAGACAGTATTTGCCGCCATCTAATGGAGAAATAATGTATGTAACTTCTGTTGCTGTTCACGGTCAGGGACTATTTTTTCCAGCGGATGTGATTTTACTTCATGAAAGTTGCAGAGAGATACATATTTAATATTTGTATTGTGTGGTAACTGTTTCAGTGCAGAGACAAGAACCGGTATTGTTCACAATTCATGTATAACTTTGATGAAAGGTTTTGATCCACTTCAAATGTTGACTACTGTGTATATATTTATATATATTAAAAACATATATTAAAATATTAAAAACTTTTTTTTAGCAGAATAAAGATGAAATAAAAACAATATGAAATCAGTTGAAGTTAAGGAGTAAAATAAGCAGTAAAATTACTGACTGCAAATAATATTTAATATTAATATTTTAAAAAACTAATAACGACAAAAGCACATTACTTTAGTATAATTAAAAATATTGCTGATTTGATGCTCAAGAAACATTTATGATTATTATCGGTTGAAAACGTGAAATATTTGTGAGGAATCAGTGACACGTTATGTTTTTCAGGATTCTTTGATGAATAGAAAGTTCAAAAGAAAAGCATTTATTTGAAATATAATCTTTTACTGTCACTTTTGATCAATTGAATCCATCCTTGCCGAATAAAATGAATAATTTTTTTTTAAACTAATCTTACTGACCCCAAACTTTGAAACTTAAAAGTGTATTTCAACATATTTATAAAGCTATAGTAAGTATATAAATTATACTACAATAATACTGGTGTGATGAGACATTTTTTAGTTGGGTTTCTATGTTCGCTCTCTCTCACACACACACACACACACACACACACACACACACACACACACACACACACACACACACATGCTGGTAAAGCATTATGAATGCAGGAGAAGGAGAATCGAGTCTATTATTTGCGTTATGATGAGGCTGAAGAGCGGCGTATATTCAGAGTCATCATTACTGTCTTCCTCGTTACTTCATCTTTACCCTGACTCAGAGGGCATCGACACCGATCCTTCACAGGTACACACATGAATATTCATGAGACCGGGCCGAACACACAGCACGCGACTCGTACACACACACCGCTAACGCTTCTCTGCACGTGACTGTCTAGCGCTGAGACCTGAAGCTGGAGGAGAGGTCAGCACACACTCTTCACACGAGCAGATCCACTGCTGAGCTCACTCTGGGCTTCACATTCTCTTCTAGACAATTAAAACACCACAGAACTCGAAACAGGACGATTCTGTCAGCATTTACTCTCTTTCATGTCATACAAAACAAGATACTTTGATGAGCATTTGGGTTGTAGACAACATTGGTCCCCACTGACTTTCATTAGATGGACAATCTTTTTAATATTTTGAATGTTTTTATTTTTATATTTTATGTTTTCATTTTAATTTCAGTTAAAGTTTCAGTAATTTAGTTGAGTTTTTATACATTTTTAATTTTGATTTAGTATTTTAGTACATCAAGTAAATGAAATTGAGAAATTTTGCCTTGGCAACTAGATAAAAATTATTTATATATTAATATATATTAATATATATATATATATATATATATAAAAACTTATATTATATGGTATATATAAAATAAATAATTTATTTATTTATATATATATATATATATATATATATAAATAAATTAAGATTATTTTTAATATATATATTATTTGTTTCTAACCTTAAACCCTATTTCAGTCATTTTCATTTTTTTCATTTTCATTCACTTTAGTTTATGTTAACTATATCAAACCTGGAAGATAAAAAGTCATACAGCTTTAGAACTCTTTTAAACCTTTAAATTCAAGTTTCAAGTATAAATCATTTTTATATATAAAATATAACTACATTTTAAAATTAAATAAAATATTTTAAAATATAAATAAATAAAATCTCAAAATAAAACACTTAAATAAAATATTTCATATTTTTAAGCGTTTACCTGCATGCCATGTGACCATTAATCAACATAAAATTAAAAAAAACATTACAAAAAATGAACATGTGAAAGTGTCATTAAATGATTGAAATATCCACTAAAAATGTCAGCGAGACCAAGTAAATATTTTAGCTCAAAGATGTTCAACGGGCAAAAATCAGCAATTATTGTGTTTTGAGAACGTTGATGCTCTTGGTCTCCTGATGCGTAAAGTGCAAACGCGGATTCTCAAACCTATTTCCCGATTCCAGCTCTTTCCTCTGCGTTTCCCACAACACTCGGGCTGATGGGTAATTAACACTCAATGTGCCAGACAGAAACTAATTACACCGTCCTGATAACTTGCAGATTGCCTTCACATCAAGCTGACAAGCATCCTAATAGCAGGAAACTCAAACGCCTGAGTTATGAGCGTCTCCTTCGTTCTCTTCACGCCAGCGAGACTCTGACACACATCAATTCTCCATCTGCGGTCGCATTCATCACCGGCAAAATCATCTGTCACTTCCTTTATCATTACAGTGACATTGACACATAAAGAGAAATGTCATAAGTCCAGTGACGGAAGTGGCTGGACTGCGACAACTGATATTTTCAGGAAATATGAAATATGAAATATGATTATTATCAATGTTGAAAACAGTTCATATTTTTTGTGGAAACTGAACACTATTTTTCATGATTCTACGATGAATAGAACGTTTAAAAGCAGCATTTATTTGAAATGGAATGTTTTGTAACATTATAAATGTCTTTAATGTCACTTTTTGATCAATTTAAGATCCTTGTTGAATAAAAGTATTAATTTCCTTGAATGGTAGAAATAAAAATAATTTAACCAATAATAATAAATGGACTAGTTCACCATCACGTCTAACTGTGACTCTTCTTTTACACTCATAAAGAGTCATTTCTAGCCAATGAGATTAAAAATATATTCACTATGACTGTTTAAAGGACAACTCCAGCGCTAAATGAACCTTTGGTGTAATTACACATTGGATCATAGTCAACCGTTCTCTAAGATTTGTTTTCATGATTATCGAATGTAAAGAGTTTTATCTCTAAAAACTGTTTAGCTTGTAACGCTGGTATATAGGGCATAGAGTAATGGAAATAAGAATCGCTAGTTAATACCACTAACAAGGCTCAAAATAGCCCAACACGAACACGGTAGCATAATGAGGGTCCCTACCTGCAAACCGAAGCTTTGAGAACGGTGTAAGTGTTCAGACAGTTTAATAAGAAGATATTTATAAAGACAGTCCACTTCACGTATACAGGCGGGAGCATCTTTGGAAAACAGTCTCGACCAGTCGAATCATGAACGAATGTATATCATGTGAATCATGAGCGCCGAGCCGAGTGCGCTGAACTGTCGATATACAACTTACACGGTTCTCAAAGCTTCGGTTTGCAGGTAGGGACCCTCATTATGCTACCGTGTTCGTGTTGGGCTATTTTGAGCCTTGTTAGTGGTATTAACTAGCGATTTTTATTTCCATTACTCTATGCCCTATATACCAGCGTTACAAGCTAAACAGTTTTTAGAGATAAAACTCTTTACATTCGATAATCATGAAAACAAATCTCAGAGAACGGTTGACTGTGTACCAATGTGTAATTACACCAAAGGTTCATTTAGCGCCGGAGTTGTCCTTTAAGGCCTGGAGATCTCTCATATTTCCTGGGGAAAGCGTGTAAAGCGTGGGAACTGGTCCCGTACCTGTGCGAGCCGTCTTGATGTTGACCGGCTGGAA
>CM060625.1:23711036-23733536 GCA_030578275.1 Meda fulgida
AGAGATGATCTGTTCACGAGGTGCTTTAACTGAAGCTCTACAGCGATCTGTCACAACACATTAAAGAGCCACAAAACGGTATTTATTGTATTTATTCTTTAAAAAAAAAAAGACCAAATTTGAAAGGTGAGACTTTGTTTAATATGTTTAATATCCAAAGTAACCGAAAAGTAACCTGGTCTGTCCTGTCTGTCAGTCTCCTGTCTGCTCCGCGATGTATTTCTCACTGTGTGAGAACATGAGAGCGGCGTAGCTTGCCGGACATAGCGACAGTAACTAAGGGGGGCGGGTCTTTGCAAAGGGTCAATTAGGACAACAATTTTGTAATGATATATTAATATAAGTTATTATTACACAAAAAAAATTTAAAATAAAAAGCAAATATTTAAGATTTTAATTATAAATTATTATACTTTATCATTATTATTATAATTATTACTACATATAAAAATATTAAACACAAAAAGAAATATTACTACTGTATTTTAAGAAAAAAATACTATTATGAATTATTATTAAAAATATTATTAGATTTATTTTAATATTTTATAAATGCTTATTCATCAAAATAAATATTACTCTTGCAATGCTTCACTTTGAAATTGAAACTCAAACCTGTACGACTTTCCTCACAAAAGCAGATGTTTAGCAGAATGTTCACACTGCTTTTTTCCATATAATGAGCACTGGCTGTCGTTTATAAGGTTTAATAATGACAAAAAACCCACCTTTTGTAAAAGGAAGCAAGCTCCTGCAGATTTGGAACAATGTGAAAGTGAATAAATGACTATTTTATTTTTGTTTTGGCTGAACAATCCCTTTGAAACTACGTCCTGAAAGAGGAAGTTGCACTCATCTTTTCTCCTCTATTGTTCTGTATATCGAGTAAAACGCTTCAGGAACAAGAACAAATGTGGGCGGGGCTTGATCGTGTCTGTGGGGAGTTGATTGGATGGTTGTGGTTTGCTATTGGCTGATCTTATGTGAGTGACAGGTAGCCCCGCCCACATCATCAGAGAAGAGATGCTGCAAGAGGAACTTATTCTGATTCAACATTACCAGGTAGGGCTGTCAAATAAAAATGTGAATTTTTAATATTTGTCAAATTTGTAAAAAAAAAAAAAAAAAAAAAAAAAAAAAATGCACATTTGAATGCAAAAACATGCATTAGAATTTTTGGTGTGTCAAGAGGTGCACGAGACATGACGACGTACCTGACGCGGTTTGTCGCTGTTAACTTATCCAGTACAGCGCGGTGTGGATGCGTTGTTAATTTGAATAAAATGGCGGGAAAAAGCTGCTAACAAAAACCCTCTCAGTGTGGAAGACAAAATCATGCAACGACACACTTTCATCAGCTGGAAACACTGTCAACAGAGCGCTCAGGACTCGCTCAGATCAAGATGAGTGGCTGGGGTTTCTGATGAGAAATATGCAGATGTAGTGAGTAGCGGAGTGTTTCTGAATGCCAGTTTGCTGTTGTGTGTTCATGTAGTTCATTACGCTGTGTTTTCTCAGGTTACTGATGCACTTACACTGTTGTGTTGTATACTTATACTATTGTAAACTAATTTTCCTAGCATGCACATTAAGGAAATTATATTTTATTTAAGAACAATTGTTTCAAAAGTTTGTGCACTTTAAAAAGTGAATGTCATTTCGTTTCAATTAAAGATGTGATGCTTGATTTGTTTTTTTTTTCGCTTATTGTGCCCTCTTGTGGGTATAGGACACAATACAGTACTTTTTTCCTCGAACATTAAAGGGATAGTTCACCCAAAAATTAAAATTAGCCCATGATTTACTCACCCTGAAGCCATCCTGTATATGACATTCTTTCAGATGAATACAATCTTATGATGATAGATGCACTTTTATGATGATAGATGCACTTTTATGATGGATGGATGCACTTTTATGATGGATAGATACACTTTTATGATGGATAGATGCACTTTTATGATGGATAGATACACTTTTATGATGGATAGATACACTTTTATGATGGAAAAATGCACTTTTATGATGGATAGATGCACTTTTATGCCATCCACTGCCATTATAAGGCTTGAAAGAGCCAGGTTATTTTTTTAATATAACTCTGATTGTATTCGTCTGAAAGAAGAGTGTCATATACAGGAAGGCTTCAGGGTGAGTAAATCATGGGCTAATTTCCATTTTTGGGTGAACTATCCCTTTAAGTCTTGCCTTTAGAAATCAAATTCTGCTAATATTTTAGAAAGAAATTCGTATTTAGCTTTACAGCCATTTTGACAGGTACTAGTACCAAGAATGTGAATTTAACACTATAATGATAAACCATTTATGATATACACTGCAATATTCCATTAAAAAAACATGAACTGTCAATTTTGATTTAACGGTGGCTTTAAGAGCCGAGTTCCTCCAGGCCGGTTCAGTCGACACGTTTGAAGATGGCACGTGTTCAGGGTTGGGATACAGTCATGAGCAGAAGACAATACAGTACTTTTCCCCCCATCATTAGGTTTAGCCTTTAGAATTCAAAAATAATTCGAATTTAGCTTATATTTAAGAAAGACATTTGAAAATGTTCAGCCAATTATTACAGCCCTATTACCAGGAACATGAATTTAACACAATAATTATGTGCACCGATAAATCATTTATGATAAACACTGCAATATTCCATAAAAAAAAAAAAAGAACTTTCAATTACTATATATATATATATACAGTGAGGAAAATAAGTATTTGAACACCCTGCTATTTTGCAAGTTCTCCCACTTAGAAATCATGGAGGGGTCTGCAATTGTCATCGTAGGTGCATGTCCACTGTGAGAGAAATAATCTAAAAAAAAAAATCCAGAAATCACAATATATGATTTTTTAACTATTTATTTTATTTATTTAACTATTTATTTGTATGATACAGCTGCAATGAAAATCAATGTTAATATTTGGTACAGTAGCCTTTGTTTGCAATTACAGAGGTCAAAGGTTTCCTGTAGTTTTTCCCCAGGTTTGCACACACTGCAGGAGGGATTTTGGCCCACTCCTCCACACAGATCTTCTCTAGATCAGTCAGGTTTCTGGGCTTTCGCTGAGAAACACCGAGTTTCAGCTCCCTCCAAAGATTCTCTATTGGGTTTAGGTCTAGGCCACGCCAGAACCTTGATATGCTTCTTACAGAGCCACTCCTTGGTTATCCTGGCTGTGTGCTTCGGGTCATTGTCATGTTGGAAGACCCAGCCTCGACCCATCTTCAACGCCCTAACTGAGGGAAGGAGGTTGTTCCCCAAAATCTCGCAATACATGGCCCCGGTCATCCTCTCCTTAATACAGTGCAGTCGCCCTGTCCCATGTGCAGACCCCCCCCCTCCCCCAAAGCATGATGCTACCACCCCCATGCTCCACAGTAGGGATGGTGTTCTTGGGATGGTACTCATAATTCTTCTTCCTCCAAACACGGCGAGTGGAATTATGACCAAAAAGTTCTATTTTGGTCTCATCTGACCACATGACTTTCTCCCATGACTCCTCTGGATCATCCAAATGTTCATTGGCAAACTTAAGACGGGCCTTGACATGTGCTGGTTTAAGCAGGGGAACCTTCCGTGCTATGCATGATTTCAAACCATGACGTCTTAGTGTATTACCAATAGAAACCTTGGAAACGGTGGTCCCAGCTCTTCTCAGGTCATTGACCAGCTCCTCCCGTGTAGTTCTAGGCTGATTTCTCACCTTTCTTAGGATCATTGAGACCCCACGAGGTGAGATCTCACATGGAGCCCCAGTCCGAAGGAGATTGACAGTCATGTTTAGCTTCTTCCATTTTCTAATGGTTGCTCCAACAGTGGACCTTTTTTCACCAAGCTGCTTGGCAATTTCCCATAGCCCTTTCCAGCCTTGTGGAGGTGTACAGTTTTGTCTGTAGTGTCTTTGGGCAGCTCTTTGGTCTTGGCCATGTTAGTAGTTGGATTCTTACTGATTGTATGGGCTGGACAGGTGTCTTTATGCAGCTAACGACCTCAAACAGGTGCATCTAATTTAGGATAATAATTGGAGTGGAGGTGGACATTTTAAAGGCAGACTAACAGGTCTTTGAGGGTCAGAATTCTAGCTGATAGACAGGTGTTCAAATACATATTTGCAGCTGTATCATACAAATAAATAGTTAAAAAATCATACATTGTGATTTCTGGATTTTTTTTTTTTAGATTGTGTCTCTCACAGTGGACATGCACCTACGATGACAATTGCAGACCCCTCCATGATTTCTAAGTAGGAGAACTTGCAAAATAGCAGGGTGTTCAAATACTTATTTTCCTCACTGTATATATATATATATGTATATTTTTTTTTGTCTGTTTCAGGATGGCATGAGTTCAAGATTGGGAGAGGAACTGATCCCATCGATCGGCCCGTGATCTCAGGAGCGAAGAGAGGCCAGCGAACCGGGTTTGATTATCTGACACACTCTGAGCTCGACGTTTCCACGCACGGTCACTTCGACACGGTCACACACACACACACACACACACACACACACACATCGCATCCCAAATGAGCAAGAGAGACCTGAGCAAATGCTAAAATCTATTCCTGGTCAGTCGGCTGACATCGATACTCCCTCATTTCTCTGCAAACAGAGGGATCTTCTGTATTATTCATAAACTTCCATCTTTAACAAAGATATCAGGGTAAATGATGACTCTCTACAGGAGCATAAAGCCGCTCATATTCTGGCCCGTATGGATGCAGAGGATAGAGCCGGAATGATGAAAGCCCAGCGATATCGTGATCTACCCGTGAAACCCTCCCGTCCGGCGCAAGTACTTTGATGATAAAGCAGCACACACACACCAGGGGTGAGTATTAAAATGTATCACTGAGATTAATATGCTTCTTTGAACATGAGGGACTGTAGGTAGAACAGCGCGAGGGGGGAGAGAGAGAGAGAGAGAGAGAGAGAGAGAGAGAGAGAGAGAGAGAGAGAGAGAGAGAGAGAGAGAGAGAGAGAGAGAGAGAGAGAGAGAGAGAAATGAAAAGGATTATTGAGTGGTTGCACTGGAGAGGCGGGCGAGAGACACACACATTTCCTCAGCCAGCGATCATGTGTGAAAGAGACGCCCAGGGCTTTTAGGCCGGAGAAGAGCCACACACACACACACACACACACACACACACACAATTTATAGAGGAATTTTAATTTGTGACACCAAGGATTAACATTGTAAATAAGCAGCTGGATGTGGCTTGAACATGTACAAGGTGGTTTCAGCTAGTCTAAGATATTCTTCCAAACTTTCATACAAGTCCCAAAAAACAGTTAAACGGACAAAACTAGGTGAGAAAATTACAAATTACATTATATTAGACAGTCTAATGTGGTTTGTTGGTCTAAGATGGTCTATGATGGCTTAGATGTTGTCCCAGGCATAAAACTAGCAAAACAGACCAGACCAGGTGACTAGTCTAAGGTAGTTTGTTCTTGTAGTTTGGTATATTTTGCTTATACCAAGCCTGAGAGTTCATCCAAACCATCTTACACCATCTTAAACCTGCAAACCACCTTAGACTCAAGTCAATAGTCCCCCAGTCTGGTCTGGTCTAGTCTGTTTTGCTGGTCTAAGCTGGTTTAGTTGGTCGCCCAGGCCTAACACAAATCCCAATACAAATACCTCTAAACCGACCAGACTCGACAGTCTAAGGTGGATTGCTGAACTCCCAGTCTTTATACAAGCCCTAAAACCCTTTAAAACCAGCAAAACAGATCAGACTAGATGGTCAAACCACCTTAGACTATCTAGGTCAGGTAGTCTGGTCTGTTTTGTTTGTGTTAAACCTGAATCTAAGCCAGTTTAGACTAGCAAACCACATTAGACTGTCTAGGTCAGGTAGTCTGGTCTGTTTTGTTTGCATTAAGCCTGAATCTAAACCAGCTTAGACTGGCAAACCACATTAGACAGTCTAGGTCAGGTAGTCTGGTCTGTTTTGTTTGCATTAAGCCTGAATCTAAACCAGCTTAGACTGGCAAACCACATTAGACAGTCTAGTCTACGGTGGTTTAAACACCTTGTCTGGTCTATTTTGCTGGTCTAAACTGATTTAGATGGTCGCCCAGGCTTGACACAAGCCCAAGACCGCTCTAAAACCACCAGATTTGGTGATCAAACAATCTTAGACCATATTTTTTCAGCACTCAAACACTCTCGAGAGGGAAAGAGATGGTATGAACGGAGAAAAAGGATAAAAGGGAGGAAATAAGGAAGGTTTGGAGACATGCAAACAGAAATCAATGAAATGAAGGACTCACATGGATGAGGCAGAGCATTGCTCTTGTCTGTGTGTTCGGAGGACTTCTGATATAAGGAACCTTTGGATAAAGAGAGGGAGGGATGGAGGGTGAGGGATGAAAATCAAATTCAACACAATCGGATTGAACAAAATCAAACAAGCCAAACAAAGACATGAGTGATGACGGCAGCCGAGGGCGATTCTTCTCCATTTGATGTCACTTCCACCCTGGATTCTTTTCTGCAGATAAACGAGGGAACGGCACCATCCGTCAGACGAGTTTTAGTGCTTCATTAGGACTAACGAGCGAGAGGCATGGATCGCTTTAAGCTGATAAACAGTCAAAAGCACTCGCAGCCTCACATCTGACACACGGACATGAGGAACGGCCTCTCTGCTGCATTCTGGGAGCTGACGCTATTAGACCAGAGACGCCCGCTAATGTAGCATGAGGAACGGCCTGTCGTCACGTCAACGGACCCTGAGCACGCAAGAATATCTGCATATCATGCATTCGGCCTGCGTTGGAATGAAATGGTCCAATGGGACGTTTTCTTTCCTGTTGCGATGCATTTCCTATGGAAGCTCATTACCACCACACAAGAACAAAATCATGAAAGGATGACTTAAAAAGCCAAAATTATGAGATAAAGATTATGGGGGAAAAAAGTTGAAATCATGACAGTTGCGATTCTGACTTAGATTTAAATTATGAGATAAAAAGTTGAAATTGCCATTTCCTACGTCGTAATTATGGTTTGTAAATTTTTAATCTAAATATGGACTTTTTGTCAATTCTGACTTTTTAAGTCAGAATCTCATCTTGTGTTAATTTTGACTTTCATAATTCTGATTAAGTATGTCATAATTTTTTAAACTGTCAATTTCAACTTAGTATGTCATCATTTCAACTTTTAATGTTGTGATTATGACATTTTGAAGTCTTTCAAAATGTTTTTACTTTTTCATTTTATAATTATAACTAATTTTGAATTATGTCAATTTGCATTTTTTTGTGGGCAATAATGACTAAGTATGCCATAATTCCAACTTTTCATCTCATAAATATGACTTATCACAATTTCAACTTTTTTATGTGACAATTACGAACAAAATGTTTCTAATGTGTTGAAAATGGGCTTCCATAGTGTCCTACTGAAAAAGATTGGTGGCACAAATAAATATACACAAACAAAAGACGAAACAGTCACATTTGGATGTAGAAAACAGTGAGAGAGACAGGAAGATCCATCGATGGACAGAAAATCAATGCGCTGATGGATGGAGCTTTTATGTGCATGAAACCGACAGAGATGTTGTGCTGCGAGGAACTCGTGTGACCTTTGACCCGCCCGCTGTGCGTCTTCCTGAAACGACCCAGTCAATCTCACAAACAGATGTTCAGCTCGCATTACAGACCAAAATGAAGACGAAAAAGTATATAAACACATTGAAATATGATTATTTTCATGACAATTAAACAGCTCAAATTCTCATATTTAAATTCATTTATATATTTACAACAACAAAAGTACAACAAGCACAACTATGATGATGTTTTTTGTATTAGTGTTTGCTGTCGCTTCAAATGAAATGGAACGGTGCAAATATTAGATTTCATACAGCAAAAAAATGTGCACAAGATTTAGTTTCTGGGAGAAGAAAAAGCCGGTGTTTGCCCTTGTGTTTGCCGTGCCCTTTTCCGTGGATCAATATGTCAAGAAAATGTCATCTGTCTGTGCGTTAAGTAACCAAAGCCCAGAAAAGCAACATCATAACAGCAAGACAGCCGAAGCTGCACACCACACAGCGGGAGAACGGCCCGATCGAGGCTACAACTACTGAGCCAAATCCAGAACAAGACTTCAAATTCAATCTGACCTGCACCTGAAACACAATTTGAGCACTTTACAAACTCAAAAAAGCAAATAACTTTCTCTCAACACAATTCAAATGCGCACTGGAAGATCGGCAGTGCCATTACCGCAGAGGAAGCGCTCCGTAAATGCTCTCGAATGGCATGAACTCACGGTCCTGAAGGACGAGCTGAGTTCACGTATCAAGTGTAATTCATGTCCAATGATATTTGCAATAATGTGAGCTTTCAGATAATGTGGATTCCAGATAAATGCCCAGTGAAATGGTCATTAGCATGCACATAAGTGGTTTCACCCTTTTAGCAGGAGAAAGGGGAAAATCAATCAAGGGAAGTGAGCCTAAATCTATAGCGTTATGGGTTTTATATTCTGCAAACTAGCCATCAATCTGACCAGAAGTAATGCTCCCACAATGCAGTTCACCGGGAAAATAGGAAGATTCAAATGGCAGAGAAATGACTTCAATATCTGAGATTATGGCGTTTCCTGAAAGCTGCGTTAAAAGCTCAGTTAACAACTCGACAAAATCACTCGCCCACCAAGAGAACGGACCACAATGCACTGCAAAAATACATTATGCTGTTGTTTTCCAGCACAAATATCAAAATATTCATTTAGATACATTTGCTGGAGAAGCAAAATGACTAAAGGTTTTAAGTCTTGTTTAACCCTTTTTCCTAAAACGTTTGATTTTGACATCTTAATTTCAAAAGGCTATATCTTAAAACTGATAAAAGATAGAGACTTTCTGTAAATTAGAGAAATATTAAGGATGACCCAAAGTTTATGTAGGGATTACATTTTCCCATCTAATTTGCATATTATGACGTCATATGGTGGCGGCAATCTTGGATTATAGAATTTTCATGAAAAGTCACGTTTAAATGATAAAATGCAGCACTTCTTCCCCCCTAAAATGTCCGTCACCTTCTGTATGCTATATTGCACAATACTGGATTCTCAGGTATATCGTAAGTGGTAAACAAACTCTGTAAATCATTACTAATAAATGGTAGAAACAAACCAAATGCATGTAGTGGTTGGCCTTTTGCTGTAGAGATTTTCCATTTACTAAATACAGTAGGAACTCTGATTCCATGTATGGGGCACATATATTATTCATATGGCACACAAACACAAGTAGACAAGACCTGTTTAGTTCAAACGCTCACTGGCCACGGCAAGGCACAGATCATGAGTGAGATGATACTGCAGCGCGGCCAGATCTGCCTCGAGTGTGCACAGCTCGCACTGCTGTCATTGAGACTCCCCACCCTTCCTCCTAACTGTCCTATGAATACGCCAGCCTCGTCTAATATACCCAGCGGCATTGGACAGCCTCCACCACAATACTGTCGCCGCGATCGCGGAGAAAAAATGGCTCGCTCACACACTAGCTCCGCTTTTGGTCGCACTGATTCAATGCGCTCTAACTCGAAAATTTTGTATAGAAGCATGAGGTTTTTTTGATTCGGGGATGAAGTATGACATGTCTGCCATCCAGTGGAGGGGAGATCGAACGAAATTTGACACCCAATTTGAAAAAAATTGGCCGTTTTATTCAGTGCCGCATCTTGTCGAGTAAACTCAACCGTGGCGCCTAGAGGGTTAATGCAAAAATAATCAAAATTACGTGAGTTTGTGCTAAACTAATATTTGCTAATAGGGTTTAAAAAAAAAAAAAACTTTCAAAAGGAAAACAAGATGATATTTGTAACATATTTACCAAACAAACAATAACATATTTGTTCTTAATGTTTTAAGCATATGGGTAATTTTTATCATCTTAGTTTCTCTAGTTAATGCATCTTGATTTAAAAATGTTTAGATACAGGTGAAACTCGAAAACTTATATCGTGCAAAAGTTTGTGTATTTCAGTCATTCAAATTAAAAGGTGAAACTAATATATTTAGTATATATAACTATATACATAATTATACTTTTCAGAAGGCCGACATTTCTGTATTTAAAATCCTTTTTTTTTTTACTGATTTCATGTAATATTGTAATTTTCTAAGATTTTGAATTTGGGGTTTTCATAAGCTGTCATAAGCATAATCATCACAATTATAACTTTCGCATGATATCCATATTTTTTGAGTTTCACGGGTATGTGTGCTGGAAAACAAGACAAACACTGAGGAAGAACTTTCTTTATGTTTTAGGACATGCATTGTGATGCATTGAAATCGACTGAAGAAACGTCAGACACACACAGGCTGAGACTCTGATCAATACACTCGCTCATCATTTACACGCCACACAAAACCGGTAATTAGATTCCTGATTATCATTAACGACGTTTGATTCAATCTGCTCTGCATCTCTGCGACCCCAGGTCATTTCATTTTCATGACCTAATCAAAATGAATATGAAACTCAACATTTATTAAAACAGACGCTCTCGCTGCTTTTTCCGCTTCGCCCTCGACAAACGCATTTAATACTGAGGAAACGTTTTGTTTTTGCATTTCCAAACTGCAGCTCGTGTGCTGGCAGCCGAGAGAGAGAGAGAGAGAGAGAGAGAGAGAGGGAGAGGGAGCGAGAGAGAGAGAGAGAGAGAGAGAGAGAGAGAGAGAGAGAGAGAGAGAGAGAGAGAGAGAGAGAGAGAGAGAGAGAGAGAGAGAGAGAGAGAGGGAGAGAGAGCGAGAGAGAGAGGGAGGAGAGAGAGAGGGAGGGAGAGAGAGAGAGAGAGCGAGAGAGATGAGTGAGCGAGAGAGACGAGCGAGAGAGAGAGAGAGTGCGAGAGAGAGAGAGAGAGAGAGACGAGTGAGCGAGAGAGACGAGCGAGAGAGAGAGAGCGAGAGAGAGAGAGAGAGAGAGAGAGAGAGAGAGCGAGAGAGAGAGAGAGAGAGAGAGAGAGAGAGAGAGAGAGAGAGAGAGAGAGAGAGAGAGAGAGAGAGAGAGAGGGAGCGAGACACGAGTGAAGGGAGGATTAGCAGATAAACACGGGACGCTTCAGAAGAGGGAAACGTTTCGTTTCAAATCTCCTCTGGCCTTCTCAACCTCTGCATGTATAATCAATGCCAAACAGCAGAGAATCCAGTTACTGATTACTGGAGCCACTGAACAGCAAAACACGACTTTTACATCTGTAACGGTAAAAGATCCCCATCCTGACCACAGCCGGGACACTTCGGTCTTGGTTCAGTTTTGTTTATTATTAGGATAAACTAGTTTATTAGGTTTTCGAGGGGGTCCCAAAAACTTTCCCAACGATTTGATGGAGCAAATGTAAAAGCATTGTCATCATTTATTTCCAGCGGTGGAGCGTAACAAAGCATTGACCCATTACTATATAGAATACTGTCTAGAAATATTAATTATGTTAAGAAATTATGATTCGTTAACTGTAGATGTACTGATCCAGTAATACTAACACTTTCTCTCCTATTCTATTTTTTATTAAAAATAATAATAATAGAGGGTTATAGCACTTGTCCTACTGTACGTTTCACATTTGTGAGTCGCTTTGGATAAAAGTGTCTGCTAAATTAATAAATGTAAATTATACATGATTTGAAAGGTCTCGAGGTTTACGTGTTGATCTACGGTGTGTTTTACGATATAGAAGCTCCAGCAACAGTAATATAGTGATTTGTGTAAAATACCAACATGCAAAATCAAAATAGGAATTCATAACTTTGTTGATACAATCCATCGCAGTTGGGTAAAATGGAAAACATCACTTTTTGTCCACAATAGTACGTAAATTTTATTTATATAGCACATTTAAACAGCAGAACTATCCAAAGTGCTGAACAAAGTAAAATAATCATATTTAGGTCATGACTGTCAGTTGTTTGTGAACTAAATCTGCTGTACAGTCATATTTTTTAATCTCATTGGTTAAAAACAAAACGGTTTTACTTTTAAAACTCAAGTACATTAAAAATCAAGTACTTTTACTCAAGTAAAACTGAGTTTGTAAGGTAAGTGTAATGAGTTTATTTAGTTCAAATGAGTTTATGAACTTATTCATACTCAGTCATATTGTGTTTTTTAGTCCTGAACAGATCCTGACAGCTCACTGTCTGCTTTTAATGCTCAGATAAACTTATTTTGAGTCTATGGTTTTGAAATGACACAAGATCGAAATGATGACAAATCGATCATTTTTAGGTCAGCTGTCCCTTTTTAATGAATGAGCACCGAAGAATATTTTCTGTTTTCCCACTTACAGGCATTTAAAACATCTCCTGAAAGAGTTGAAGGATCATAAAACTGCTTCTCAACACATATAATATTTGCCCTCACTAGAAAAACAGCTGAGAAAGAGTCTGAGCGGCTGTGATCTTCCTCTCTGTAACTCCTGTGCATTTAAAATAGGGTCCAAATCATAGTAATCATAGACGTGGAGCAATTATGAAACTTTCTGTAAGTACGATATAATCCCTTATGATTATTTTAAATATAGCTGCTGAACGCTGGCCTGCGAGTGGACTCATTACATCCAGGATCACATCACACAGGCTATAATTACACTGCGGCCGGGCCGGCCTGAGCGACAGTCACATATTGTTTCTCCAACACCAACATCTATTTCAACCCAATCTGTTAGATGACAACATAACGCATTAGATAAAACATCAGATCAGAAGCAGCTGCGGACAAAGATCAAAGAGGAGAATATACACATCCTTCCACACAAAAAATGTGTAAGATGAGTATGAAAGCTTGTTTCTGCCTCGGAATGAAAAAATATAAAGGGTAATTGCGACTTTTTATCTTAGAAGTGTGAGAAAAAAAAAGGATTTTTAAGATATAAAGTTGGAATTGTGAGAAAAAAGAGAAATTTGAGATATACAGGTGAAACTCGAAAAATTAGAATATCGTGCAAAAGTTATAATTTTTTAAGTTAAAAACCCCAAATTCAAAATCTCAGAAAATTAGAATATTACATGAAATCAATAAAAAAAGATTTTAAATACAGAAATGTCGGCCCTCTGAAAAGTATAATCATGCATATGCATATAGTTATATATACTAAATATATTAGTTTCACCTTTTAATTTGAATTACTGAAATGCACGAACTTTTGCACCATATTCTAATTTTTCAAGTTTCACCTGTAAACTTGAAATTGTGAGAAGTTAGAATTTTGAGATGTAAATGTAAATTTGGAGATTGATTATGAATTGTGTGAAAAAATGTCAGAATTTTGTAAGAAAAAAGAGAACTTTGTGTTAATAATCACAAACTCGGAATTGTGAGAGAGAAAAACTTGTAATTGTGAGAGAGAAAAACTTGTAATTGTGAGAGAGAAAAAACTGAATTGTGAGATAAAAACTGAATTGTGAGATATAACCACTGAATTATCTTTTTTGTTTTTTATTCAGTGGCGGAAACAAGCTTACATAGATAATACCTGTTTTCAAATGAACGAATGAAGTTTATTTGTCTTATTCTATTGTTTCTTCTAATTTTAATCAAAAAACCTCAGTATATTTGTTAGATGTCAAGACACAAAACAGGTCTCATTTTGCTTTGAAATGAAAACGAAACAAAAACACATTTTTTCGCAGTGAAAGCCAGGTGGAGAGACTATCTGAGGTGTGATCTGGGATTTGTGGATGCTGAAACAGAAAGGTGTGTGAGGAACGCCTGTGAGGTGACACTCACTCTGCATACAGAGCCCATCTGTGCAGTTCTTGGACTGGAGCACCGTTCCCTTGCAGTCTTTCCCACCGTTTTTAGGAGCCGGAGCGCTGCATTCCCGGCGTCTCCAGTGAGTGCACTCCGTCCCACACGGAGACCATTTACTCCACTCCGTCCACAGGCCGTCCACTGCAGCAACGACACCAGAACACACTCGTCAGAACACACTCGCCAGAACACACTCGCCAGAACACACTCGTCAGAACACACTCGTCAGAACACACTCGTCAGAACACACTCGTCAGAACAACTCGCCAGAACACACTCGCCAGAACACACTCGCCAGAACACACTCGCCAGAACACACTCGTCAGAACACACTCGTCAGAACACACTCACCAGAACACACACGTCAGAACACACTCACCAGAACACACACGTCAGAACACACTCGCCAGAACACACTCGCCGGAACACACTCGCCGGAACACACTCGCCTGAACACACTCGCCGGAACACACTCGCCGGAACACACTCGTCGGAACACACTCGCCGGAACACACTCGTCGGAACACACTCGTCGGAACACACTCGCCGGAACACACTCGCCGGAACACACTCGCCGGAACACACTCGTCGGAACACACTCGTCGGAACACACTCGTCGGAACACACTCGTCGGAACACACTCGCCGGAACACACTCGCCGGAACACACTCGCCGGAACACACTCGTCGGAACACACTCGCCGGAACACACTCGCCGGAACACACTCGCCGGAACACACTCGCCGGAACACACTCGCCGGAACACACTCGCCGGAACACACTCGCAGGAACACACTCGTCAGAACACACTCGCCAGAACACACTCGTCAGAACACACTCGCCAGAACACACTCGCCAGAACACACTCGCCAGAACACACTCGCCAGAAGACACTCGTCAGAACACACTCACCAGAACACACTCACCAGAACACACACGCCCGAAAACACACGCCAGAAGACACTCGTCAGAACACTCACCAGAACACACTCACCAGAACACACTCGCCAGAACACACTCGTCAGAACACACTCGTCAGAACACACTCGTCAGAACACACTCGTCAGAACACACTCACCGGAACACACTCGTCAGAACACACTCACCGGAACACACTCGTCAGAACACACTCGCCAGAACACACTCGCCAGAAGACACTCGTCAGAACACTCACCAGAACACACTCACCAGAACACACTCGCCAGAACACACTCGTCAGAACACACTCGTCAGAACACACTCGTCAGAACACACTCGTCAGAACACACTCGTCAGAACACACTCACCGGAACACACTCGTCAGAACACACTCACCGGAACACACTCGTCAGAACACACTCGCCGGAACACACTCGCCGGAACACACTCGCCGGAACACACTCGCCGGAACACACTCGCCGGAACACACTCGCCGGAACACACTCGTCGGAACACACTCGCCGGAACACACTCGCCGGAACACACTCGCCGGAACACACTCGCCGGAACACACTCGCCGGAACACACTCGCCGGAACACACTCGCCGGAACACACTCGTCGGAACACACTCGTCGGAACACACTCGCCGGAACACACTCGCCGGAACACACTCGCCGGAACACACTCGCCGGAACACACTCGCCGGAACACACTCGTCGGAACACACTCGCCGGAACACACTCGCCGGAACACACTCGCCGGAACACACTCGTCGGAACACACTCGCCGGAACACACTCGCCGGAACACACTCGCCGGAACACACTCGCCGGAACACACTCGCCGGAACACACTCGTCGGAACACACTCGCCGGAACACACTCGTCGGAACACACTCGCCGGAACACACTCGCCGGAACACACTCGCCGGAACACACTCGCCGGAACACACTCGTCGGAACACACTCGTCGGAACACACTCGCCGGAACACACTCGCCGGAACACACTCGCCGGAACACACTCGCCGGAACACACTCGCCGGAACACACTCGCCGGAACACACTCGCCGGAACACACTCGCCGGAACACACTCGCCGGAACACACTCGTCGGAACACACTCGTCGGAACACACTCGTCGGAACACACTCGTCGGAACACACTCGTCGGAACACACTCGTCGGAACACACTCGCCGGAACACACTCGCCGGAACACACTCGCCGGAACACACTCGCCGGAACACACTCGCCGGAACACACTCGTCGGAACACACTCGTCGGAACACACTCGCCAGAACACACTCGCCAGAACACACTCGCCGGAACACACTCGCCGGAACACACTCGTCGGAACACACTCGTCGGAACACACTCGCCGGAACACACTCGCCGGAACACACTCGCCGGAACACACTCGCCAGAACACACTCGCCAGAACACACTCGCCAGAACACACTCGTCAGAACACACTCGCCAGAACACACTCGCCAGAACACACTCGCCAGAACACACTCGTCAGAACACACTCGTCAGAACACACTCCCGAAATGTGAGAAAAAAAGTCAGAATTTTGCGATAAAACTTGAAATTGTGAAGAAAACAATTTTGCGATATAAACTCGGAATCGTGAGGGAAAAAGAGAATTTTGAGATATAAACCTGAATTTGTGAGGAAAAATGTTAAGATCTAAAGTGAGCCTCGTTGTGTTTCCGAAGTGTTTACCTGGACACAGCGGGTTACAGGCCAGTTTCTGGAAGGCCTGCCCGTCACAGATGGCACCTCCATTCAGCGGCGCCGGATTGGTGCAGCTCCTCGTCTTCTTCTGATAGCCATGCCCACAGCGACTGCTACACACTGACCACTCGGTCCACGTCGACCAGCCGCCGTTCACTACACACACACACACGGGGAAACAGAGAGAAGACGTTCAACAGCAGTTTCTAAAACTGTCTTTTCGTTTAAAAGCGCTCACCGTCCACACCAGCGTTTTCAGGCGTTTCAGTGTGGATGGATGAGAAACTTTTTGAAAAACGCATGTAAACACTAAATTCCCCTTTACTGCGCATGCGTAAACCCTCACAAACGCTACAGACGTTAATATAGATAATAAAGTTATCGCATTACAGGATTATGTTATTTAGCAGATTATCTCTCCTTCACTGATCGTCCAGGTCGCTCTCTCTCCATTATATGTTTGGTGTAAAACGCAACCGCTCTCATGTTTCTCCAGGACAGAAAATGTGAGTAAACTCTGTCATGTTTGCAGGACTGTGATATGAAGAGTGTGTGAACTGTGAAGTAACATATTTCAGCAACTGTGTGAAAGTGAATCGCACATTAATACCAGTATAAACATCAACATACATGCGTCACGTGACTAAACTTACGTCATCGTTTTTAAACACCTCAGTTTTCTGAGTCCACACTACAACACGAAAACAGCGTTTTCAAATTTATCCACTTTGGAGAGTTTTCATTAATAAAAACGCCGTCTCAGTGTGACGGAAGGACAAAACAGAGAAAAAGATGCGTTTTCAAAAGGGAAATGTTTGTGGACAAGGCCTACGCCACTCACTTGTTTATTCATTTGATGGAAAACAGAGTAAAAACAGACACACTGACACCATCGCTAAGACTCATGGGAGTGATGCGTACAGCAGCACTGATTCCTCTTTCAATCAATCAGAGAGACACGATTCGAGAGGCTGAGGAGAGAGACGTGATTGCAGCTTTGATACCGAAAGATTCTCAGTTTATCACAACAGCGAGTGATGAGCTCGAGTGGAAACCGGGAACGACACACTTGAAGGAATAATTCACCCCAAAATAAAGTTTCTGTCATCATTCACTGTTTCTAACAGCGGGATGCTCTTCTCTATAATGAAAGTGACTGAAGCCACATGAACAAATCAAAACACAAGTGACATTTGATAGACAGAATAAGACTAAGTGCATTTTCTGTCATTATTTTGATGACTTTAATCACAGAAAATGTCCTATTCTGTGAACGAGCCGCCCTGGAGGATGGATTGACGATATATATCACGATGCTGAAGTAGGGTGAGCACCCGTCCCGCTTTGCGTTGCACCGCACAGCATTTTAACCCCTTGTCCCGCACGTCGCATATTGAGAAAATGTCCCGTATTTTCATCAGTCTGTTGGTTTTTAATTATCAAAGAAAACGTGCATGCGATCTTTTGCATTTTATTTATTATTTTTGTGGCGTAGTTTTTCACCTGTATTTAACAGCGCTTCGTCAGAAGTACAAATACAACAGCCGTTTTTAAAATCCTATCCAATGGTTGTAAGGAAAGGAGTAAACTCGGTCACTGGTTGGTTGTGACGGCTGTCAATCAAAATGTGGAGCGGTGATTCGTTCCATGTGTTCCCGCTCAGAAAACTAATGGATAATTTGGTAAATTGAATTTAACAGAGTTAGAACTTATTGCCTTCTAATTCACATCCTTTCTAAAAATATGAAAGTATTTGGTTTAATAGATTCTTAATATACAAGACTGTCAATTAACTAATTTTATGTTGTTTTTTTATTTTATTTGTTAATTTGTTGGATTTTAGTTGGACTTGGTGATGATGAACTTAAATGACATGTAAAATAAAGACATGTTATGTTACATTGTGATGTAATGGTGTTTTCTGGAAGGGTCTAAAGAACAAAGTATTTTTATCAGCTGAAAGGCAGAGTAAAAATGTTTTTATTAAGTTAGATAGACATTATATAACAGTTTCAGGTTATGGTTTAGTGTTGGTAACATGTCCCACACAAACTTAGTAATCGTCCCACATTTGGTTTGTTTGATGGTGGTCACCCGATACTGAACTCACGATACGATATTATTGCGATACTCCAAGACATTTGACAAAAGATTGACAAAAAATGTACTGTTGATTAAAATGCTAAATTTAATATTACATTGTGTGTGTAAATGAATAGGATGGATGGTGCTGTAACCCACATATTCCCCATTGCATTATTATACATTATATTCAACATTATATATAGTAGTTTAATGTAGTTCTGACACTAAAACTCTGAAAACTAAATTTTTTGTCACACAGTAATTTTTATTTTGGGTGAACCATCCACGATTCATATTGTTGCATTTTTGTATTGTGATTTATTGTGACACCCCTACTGGATTCTGGCTCATTTCTTGTGCGTATGATCAAAGCGTTTCGTCCTGAACGAGGGATTCTGACCTTTTTGTCTCCAGAAATCCATCAAAGATTTGTGCCCTTTTTACAGTTACGCATGAAGGTTTCCTCGTCTCGCTCCTCGTGCGCAGTGATAACGCAGAAGCGCTCTAGATAACAGGAGTGTGTTAGTCCGGGTGAGTGTGTGTGGTTCAGCCTGTCATCAGTGAGAGATGGAGGAGAAACTCGACCCTGATGACATCATCAGTATCTCTCCATCCGAGAGCGGGAACTGCGAGATTTTCTGCATCTATCCATCCATCTATCCATCTCTTGTTCTATCTATCTATCTATCTATCTATCTATCTATCTATCTATCTATCTATCTATCTATCTATCTATCTATCTATCTATCTATCTATCTATCTATCCATCTCTTGTTTTATCTATCATCCATCCATCCATCCATCCATCCATCTCTTGTTCTATCTATCTATCATCCATCCATCCATCTCTTGTTCTATCTATCTATCTATCTATCTATCTATCTATCTATCTATCTATCTATCTATCCATCCATCCATCTCTTGTTCTATCTATCTATCATCCATCCATCCATCTCTTGTTCTTTCTATCTATCTATCTATCTATCATCCATCCATCAATCCATCTCTTGTTCTATCTATCATCCATCCATCCATCCCTTGTTCTATCTATCATCCATCCATCCATCCATCCATCTCTTGTTCTATCTATCTATCTATCTATCATCCATCCATCTCTTGTTCTATCTATCTATCATCCATCCATCTCTTGTTCTATCTATCTATCATCCATCCATCCATCTCTTGTTCTTTCTATCTATCATCCATCCATCCATCCATCTCTTGTTCTATCTATCTATCATCCATCCATCCATCTCATTTACAACACTTAAAACACTTGCAACTTGTCAGCACGGTTTTCTGTTGTTAAGAGGAAAATGACAGCAAGATCCGACCAGGGGAACTTCAGAGGACTGTGGCGCGCGACAGAAAACACAAGCTACTACAGTCAAAAATAATAGTAATAATAATGCAACAGTTTGCATCAGTCTTTTTGAGTTATGACAAATTCGAATGAAATTGTGTTAAACCAATAAAGTACTTAGAGGAACTTAATAGTGGAGCATAAATAAAATAAAAGATGTGTTTTGTGACCCTGGAACCAATGAATCTGATCTATCTCAGTTCAAATCAACACAGAACAGCACATGCTAAATATAACTGCTTTAGAATGTAAATGTAATGAACAAGATGGCATTTGTGCAGTCATTGCTCACTACACACCAACAGGTCTTTTCCTTCACTAAAACCAAAAATAACACTTCATTTCTACATTTATTCTCCAGTCCAATACAAAGCATGCTGGAAACTAGAAATCCACTGCCCAATTTCCAAAGTTATCAAGACAATTTCATGAAGTTACTACAACTAATTACAAATAAATACACAAGTTTTTGTTATTAAACAAATAACAAGCAAGCTTAGACTGAGTGAGAAAAAGTAATCCAAAAGTAACGTAACATTACATTGTAAAACAATGTACAAAAACAAAAACACAACAACTTTGTAAAAAATTACTTTTTTTAATGGAGTAGCGCAGTATATGTAATGCTTTACTTTTAAAAGTATCTTACCCTAAAACTGTTTTTTACTTTACAAACTATTAAAAAAACTGTTTTATCTGCTCCCATGAAACTTTAATATATTGCAAAATTTGGACCAAGGTCTTTGTCACGCAATACGTTTGTCAACTAACATTTACATATTACTTTATTTCGGCTTTGTTTCAATTAACAGAAATGTTTTAATAGTGTTAGTTCAATAATAACTCTGCGCTGACTACACTATCAGCTACTGAAAGGTGAAACTGAACGCAGAGGTTGTGCAGGATTTAAACCATAGACTGTAAAATAAATATGGGCTAGTGTGTGTGACGTCACCTGTAGTGTTTCTGAAGAGCGTTTTTGAAGCCCAAAGTGGGCGGAGCCGGCCGTCGCCATCTTAGCTGAGGTGACGTGACGCTGACACACAGCAGACAAACGGCTAGTAGTGACATCAGGCTTAATATAATTTAAACGGATGAGTTATAAAAAAAATCACCCCCCTCACAGTCGTCATGAAGGGCAAAGTTAGCTTTATAGACCAAAACCACTCTTTGCACTAGGTTGTAAACATGTTTTTTTCTGCTGTAAAGATGGCCATTTTAACATGGGGGGTTTATAGGATTGACTGTCTTCTGCAGACGGTCTCTAGTGGCCAGTGGATGAACTGCAGATTAAGTCACTTACGTGTTGGATTCAAGAGAGAGAGGGAGTCGCTTGATTTAAACGCTCACTTCTAAATGCGTTCAGACGTACCGTAGACAATGACGGTGGCCGTTGTGCTTCTCCGTTTGGCCACGATGTTCTTGGCCACGCAGGTGTAGTTGGCGGTGTCCGACAGACGGGTCTGTTTGATGATCAGGTTGTGGTCGATGGTGATGTAGAAGTTTCTGTCGTCCGCGGGGTCGATAATCTCCTCGTTTTTCAGCCATTCCACCTACAAACACACACACACAGGATTTAGACACACGAGCGCCTGGAGGAACAGACGTTAATCCGGTCTGAATCCATAAATTTAGAATGACAGATTTAAAGGCAGGTTTCCTCTTATTTCCCTCTTACGTTTCAATAAATTCGTGTCAGGGCAGAAGTGTTGATGTGTGTGAAAACGGTACCATAAAACGTCAATATCGATCACATTTTCTCTTTATTTCCACTTGACAAACTCATCCAGGCCGATAGGAAGTAAATACTGTTTCTCTAAGTGCTTTCAGGCTCTTTGACCTTTTATTACGAGTTTTCCGTTTCCAAATAGCCTCGATATTGAACCTGAGGTCACATCTGCAGAGAAAGGGACTGTTTTAAAGCTATATGACTGTAAATCATGCAGATCTTCCTCTCGGTTTTGGCAAGAAGGAACAGCAGATGATCAAGCGCTCTCCTTTCACTGGTCTCAGGAGAGCACTTGGACAGACCTGAGATCAGCACGACTGGCCAATTACAGGTCATTTTGAGGTTTATGAAAGGATGCATGACTCTTTTCACAGTAGACGGGAATAAAACACTCTTGCAAGCGCCTAAAACACCCTAGAAATCACACGGCAATGCACTAAAAACCACTCCAAAACCTTGGCAAACAAATAAAGATTTTGGGTAAAAATCTAACAAGCTTTGCAGGGAGTCAAACTGGAGCTAAAATCATCATCAAATGAGCTAAAATGCATAATAAACAACACTGGCAGGGAGGAGGCGTCTGAATTCTGTGGAAAATTAAGACAGAGAATGATAAATTATTTCTCATAATTTGATTTATGCTGGCTCTAAAAATAACTTCCGACTTGATGGCTTCCTGCTCTCATTAAAGGTCTCGTCTGCTGATAAAAACAAAGTATTGCATATGATGTGCAATTTTCCTTTTTATTGCCTTCCATTACTGTTTGTTAATATTTAATGATTTGGACGTTGTGCGGGTGAGTGGTTAAGGGCCAAGCGGTCACTCGGATATATAATAATCCTGCGGTGCTCGGAGATAATCAGCGCAC
>CM060625.1:23738536-23741036 GCA_030578275.1 Meda fulgida
GTGTGTGTGTGTGTGTGTGTGTGTGTGTGTGATGGTTAGATGTCTCTATGTGATTGAACGCGGGTTGAGGATGGAGGAAAAACCTGCATTAATATTTAATGGAGCGCAGTAATTGCTTTAAATGACGGCAGCATTTAAATAATCTTCAGTGTGATCAGAACCGGAAGACTTTGGCAGATAAAGCATCATGTTTACCTTTGTATTCTCTTCATATAAACTGGACTAGTCGATTGTTAAAAACTAGTCCTAATCTGTGCTTGACACAAATATAAACCAGCAGCTGCTACGATTCGAGATGAAAAACGTCCAAATAAAAACTTTCATAATCTTTAGATTCAGAGGCACGAACGCAAATGCGCTGTTTCTGAATTATTCACATGCCAAAGACATTATTACATTAATTGGGAACAGTTTCACAAAACAACAACCTTGTTTGAGTCTTGAGTGCTCAGATCTGTTCCCTGGCTAAATAATAATGATATTACAACACACACAGAAATCAGCCGTTATTATTATTGCATGTGGGAAAGCTGACAGGACGCTAAAGGCCAAACGACTCGTCTCTGGGAAAATACAGCCCCAACTCTTAGAAAAGAGCTTCACTGGGGCTCTATATTAAACTAGATTTCTTTACTTAATTTTAAACAACCCTTCACACACTCACACACTCACACACTCACACACTCACACACTCACACACTCACACACACACACACAGGTGATTAATAGCGTCGGCAGGTAAAGCATCATCCTCTCTGGACGTCCCGCACACATGCACAGATGTCCTGATTAACGCCGAAGGTCGAGGGCGCTGTGTGTGTGTGTCGTCTCATGATCTCACCTGGGTTTGTTTCCCTGCCCTCATAACTGCAAACATGCCATCAGCAACACAACACTGAGCTTCACAATATCACCAGCCAACATTATCAGTGCTAAATCAGCTGATCTGATGCGGCTAAAATTAGAAACACTTCGACACGATTGTCTTTTTAGAGCTGCAGAATTTGAATTTGATGACGATTGGATGAATTTTATCACTGTAAAGCTGTGCTGTATTGTATAAAGCACTATAGAAATAAAGACTTTGATAAAAAGTTACATTAAACACGTCTCTATTTCAAATAAATAAATACTGTTTGAACTTTCAAATTAAAATGTATCACGGTTTCCACAAAAACATGATGTTTTCAACATTGATAATAATCAAATCAGATCATCATATTCTCCTGATTTCTGAAGGATCATGTGACACTGAAGACTGGAGTAATGATGCTGAAATACAGCTTTGATCACAGGAATAAATTACACTTTACTAGATATTCACATAGAAAATAGATATTTTACATTATAATATTTCACTGTATTTTTGATCAAATAAATACACAACTGGTGAGCATAAGAAACTTATTTCAGAACAGTAGTGTAGATTAATAATAGCAGCCATTATATCCACTATTAATCTTCATATGTTATCATCTAACTGACCACAGACTGCTCTCACGTACAAACAAACTAAACTGCACAACGGAAAACAAAAAATACAAATATTTTTCTGACGTGTCCTGAACCCTAAACGCTGTGTGCAAACACAGAAAAAAAGAAACGGAGGGAAAGTGTGACACAACTGCGAGTCCAAGACGCTTTTGCAGCAGTTTTGTGTGATTCTCATCAGCAAACATCCCGTTCATCATGACCCCAACATCTCATCCGCTCAAGTCAACAGCAAAGGAGAACACAGAAGTTATGAAGGATCCGATCAATCCAAGGAATAAACAACCTATATGCAGAGAGAAAGATATGGAAATGTTTCCCAAATCAATATGAATACATATTAATAGCTGAGAATCTGCCAGGAAGAGCGTTTGTCCAACGGATGCAGAAAGTAGACATTAAACCGGTTCAAACCGGCTCGGACCTCATTCCTGTCATGATTCATTGTTTCATTTCATTTTATTGTCCACAATGTAGAAATTTACCTTCGGTCTCATAAATACAACAATCAAACCAACAACAACAAAAACAACAACAACACAGACATCTTCAGGGCAAAATGCAGTACAGCAGTAGCGATTACGTTCCAATGCATCAACGGGACGTGGTGTTCAGCGTCCGAATTGCATTAGGAATAAAATAATTTTTAAAAATATTACGATTTGCCCTAGGTACTTTGTAACGTCTGGCAGAGGGAAGAAGTTCAAACTCCCTATTGAGTGGATGAGAGGGATCGTTTGCTATTTTAAAAGCTTTTTTCCTGAGAACTTCCTCGTACAGGGAATTTAATTGTTTCTGACTTGTCCCTATGATTTTTGAGGCGAGGTTCACTATTCTCTGCAACTTGCTTCTCCCTTTTACGTTTAAATTACCACACCACATCGCCATGTTAAAAGTTAGAATAGTCTATAATCAGATTATTAATCCTCTGTGATCCTCGTGTTCTGTTTTATTTGTTTATGTGTTACTTTTTGTAATAAAAGTATGATTTAATATATATTAAATCCTG
>CM060625.1:23746036-23878536 GCA_030578275.1 Meda fulgida
AAATAGGCCTTTTGTGCACACAGAAAAAGTCTTTGAATTCAGCTCATGAAAAATGGTGGCAAAAACAAAAGTGTTGCGTTTATAATTTTGAATTTTGAAATAAATTAGAATTAAAAAACAATAGGGCTGTTACCAATCAAATTAAATAATTTACACTGAAAAAATTCAACTGCATTAAATAATGTTCTGAGATTGTTTTAAATATTTTTTGAATATACAAATAAGAAACGTTGGAAAGAATGATAATTTTAAACGCGAAACTAAACCGCCAGTAGGTGGCGGCAGGTGACCGTCTTAATGAGCGAGTCATTGAGTCATTCATTCAAACGATTCGTTCAAATGGCTGATTCGTTCAGAAATGAGGCAGTTGTTTATGAATGAGTCATTGAATCTTTGACTCAACTGATTCGTTAAAAAAGCTGAATCATTCAGTAATGAACACGGTTAAGTGTTCCTGTGGGATGCGTTATGGTTCTTCGTTTAGAACTATTTTCGCTGCTGAAACGAAAAGTCAATGTTGCATCTAAAATGTAAGTGACTTAATATTAATTAATTTATTGAACTATCATATGAAATCAGTGTCACATTTGCAATCGTAATGGTATTCAGCTCTCTTGGTCGTGTGATGTTGCTTAATTCGATCATGTTTTATAAATATAAAAATCCACATTTTGAAATTTTACTCATGTGAGAGCCTCAACAACACGACCTTGTTACCATCAGTACATTATATATTATATTATTATTAACTATCAATCGCCACTTACACTAAATTAATGAATGAATCATTCTCGTGGTTTGGGGATTCCCTAGTTATTTTGTGTTATTAACGTTTTAATCAGGATACTTGTCCGTTAAAATTCTCTTTTACTCACCCCTTCAAAAGTCCACTTTTCCCGGACAAGTGTTAACGCCGAGCCCTGATATATATAAACTAGGGGTGTAACGATTCCCTCATGTCACGATTCGATACATTTCAGTATACTGAACTCACAATACAATATTATTGCGATACTCCCAAGACATTTGATAAAATGTTAACAAAAAATGTACTGTTGATTAAAATGCTAAATTTGATATTACATTGTGTGTGTAAATGAATAGGACGGATGGTGCTGAAACCCAATGCAGGACAATAGAGACTCCAGAATAACAATATTCATGTTCCTGAAGCTGAAAATACAGGATTATTTTAGACTAATATGTTGCACTCTTTCACTGACTAGATATATTTAAAATAATGTAGGACATTTTTACTGGTAACATCAGACATCTGGCATTATCAGGATCCACAAATTGCATTATTATACATTATATTCAACATTATATATAGTAGTTTAATGTAGTACTGACACTAAAACTCTGAAAACTTGAATTTTTTCTCACACAGAAATGTTATTTTAGGTGAACTATGCACAATACATATTGTTGCATTTTTATTTTGCGATATATTGTGACATGATGTATTGTTACACATAATATGAACTTATTTTTAAATCTGTGCCTCTGGCCTGAGCAAAAGCATCAGACTGGAAGGCGACAGTGACGTTTGTGTTTCCACAGTTAATCAGGGTAATGGATGTGTTTCTTTACTCTAGCGGTGAGGTAAGCATGAGCGGCGTCTGGCTGTCAGTGGAGGAGCCCGAACACACACCTGACGTGAGACTGATGAACACTGACTCAATCACGCAGCAAACACACACACACACACACACACACACACACACACACACACACACACACACACACACACACACACACACACCCTCCTCATGCAGCAAACAAACACTCACACACTTCCTCCTCACGCAGCAAACACATACAAACACACACAAACACACACAAACACACACACACACACTTCCTCCTCACGCAGCAAACACATACAAACACACACAAATACACACACACACTTCCTCCTCACGCAGCAAACAAACACTCACACACTTCCTCCTCACGCAGCAAACACACACAAACACAAACAAATACACACACACACAGACCTCCCATAACAGCCCACCGCTCACGACGCTCCTGAAGAGAGTGTGACAGCGACCGCCCACTTCTCTAGAACATTTTTAACATTCATTCAGTCCGCAAGGATTTAATAAACTTTTCAATAAAGAGCCAAACTAACCAGATCTGAGATGAATCACAACGTTGTTAAAAGAAAAAAAAATGATCTGAAGAAAAGAAAAAAGAAAAAAGAAAAACAGATCTTGAATGATGTATGCAAATCATGAATGATCGTACAATATACAACTAGGCCTAATGACTTACAGCATAAAGAAAATATACATTTATATATATGCACTGTAGTTCAAAGGTTTTGGGATTTTTTGGGAAATAATTAACTCTTATTCAGAATAGCCCATATTAATTTGATCAAAAGTGACAGTCAATTTATTGTCACAAAAGATTATATTTCAAATAAATGCTGTTCTTTTGAACTTTCTATTCATCAAAGAATCCTGAAAAATCCAAAAAAAAATTGATAAAACATTGATAATAATCATAAATGTTTCTTGATCATCAGATCATCATATTAGAGTAAATTGAGCTTTGATCACAGGAATAAAATACACTTTTTTCATATTCACAGCCGTTTTACATAATAATAATAATATTTCACTATTTTTACTGTATTTGTAATCAAATAAATGCAGTCTTGATGAGCAGAAGAGACTCCTTCAAAAACATTACAAATCTTCCTGACCCCAAACTTTTGAATGAAAGTTTATATAATTGTACAAGACTAAAAGGATCTGCAATGCATCATGGGAGCTTTTTCCCCAGATTTCCGCATCTCAGGATTATGGTACTAGTGCTGTTCTTCACTGGGAATTCTGCCATTAAACTTTAGAAAGATAAAAAACCCACTTGTGTCTCTAAAAAAGCAAATATCATCACTGAACAACCGTCGAGTTTCAGATTTTATCGTTACCAATCGCCGTCTCTGAATTATGAGTTGCACTTCCAGAAGTGACTGTTCAAACACTGATACTTCAGCAGGTTTTTAATCTCAAAATGGACTGAAATAAATTGAATTGTGTTATTTTATTTGCACGTACTCTCTCTCTCTGGATGTAATTACCCAGAAGGCCGGTTGGTCATTAACAGCAGACCCGAGGCTCACGGTGAGCTTCATATTTACACTCTCCAAGAGAGAAGGAGCTCTTATTGCATTGTGTGATCCATGTAATTTCATTCCTGACTTGTTATTCTTCTCATTACGTGCCTGAATCCTTCCTCCGCACAACACAGAGAGACAGAAGAGCTTTGATCCGAGCGATGCGATACGACACACATCACGACCAGCTCAACATGCGGACACACACGTTTTTATGAGTCTATAAGCCTAAAGAGCCATGCTAAAATGACTGAGATTAGCTTTGTACACTGAATAAATCACATCTTCAACCAATTTCACAATTAATTACAAAGAAACGGCTGAATTAAACATGCAATTTTGAAGTAGAAAGAGTGAAATTGCATGTTCAGCAACTCTTGATTTGTTGACATTAGCTAATGCATTTATCAAAGGTAATGCAGTTAATGTTAGTTAATAAAAATGCATTAGTAAAAGATTAAGAAATGCTGTAGAAGTATTGTTCAGTGTTAGTTCATGTTAACAAATGAACCTTTTTGTAAAGTTTTACAATTTCTTGTACATTTACAACTTTGAAAATGCATTTTACTTTACAATGTAAACAAATATAAACTCACAAAAAATAAGAATAATTGAAATTTGATGCATATTATCATATGAATGCACTAACTAATATCAATACAAGTGCTAATGCAATAGATGCAAAAGAAAAAGAACAGAGATATATTGATATATGACGACATCAGCTCAGATTTAATCATGTTTGAGTTGAAAAACATAATGGCACAAACAATTGATGGAAGACAGAAAATAACTTCAGCAAAATATGCCAAGTGAAATGAAGCGGCGCCATCTGTGATGTACAGTTTTTTCCCAACACAAAATGCTTTTAATGCGAGATCTTTCCGCTGCCAGAGTGGGCTGTTGTGTGCTGATCCAGGCCCATCCTCTTTTAAAAGAAGAAATTGTTCCCTGAGTTTGTGGGACTGCTGGGAAACGGCTCCCGTCTGATTGCGGCCCATTTGTTCTGTCAGCATTTCCACCTGCACTGAACTTCGGCTCGCTTAACTGGGCTTTTCCAGGTCAAGCGTTTCCCTTTCAGAGCCGAATCAAAGGAAATGCTCTCAGCCAATCAACACGCTCCCTGGAGAGACCGCTCTGATCTGACCCAGAATGCTCTTTGGTTTCACTCATGTTTGGTTAAGTGTCGCTAGACGGTCATTCAAAGAGCTTTTTACTTCAAATCCAGCTGATAAAAAAAAGTGATGCTCAACCACACATTTTACAATCACTCACCAGGCCGATGATATCATATCCATGTCAAGTCACATTTATTTCGACACTCTTCTAAATAAAGCTTCTTTATTGGCATCGATGGTTCCATGAAGAACCTTTAACATCTGTGGAATCTTTCCATTGATTCCACAAAAGGTTCTTTAGATTATTAAAAACGTGGTTTATGAAGAACTGATGATGGTTCTGCTATGGAATCGAAGAACCTTTATTTGTAAGAGTGTAAAGCGCTTTATACAATAGAGAGTGTTTCAAAGCAGTAATAAACAGGACAATAAGCTGCTAAATTAAGCAATTATTAAAAAAATTCAATTCAGCAATAAGCAGCTCTACAAAAGACAATACTGTCATTATTCAGCACATTATTATAGTTATTAATATTTTGATTAGCTTTTATTTTTAGATTTCTAGTTATGTTAATTTTTTTAAAGTTATTCCATTATGTGCTTTTGCCATTTTATGTAAATATTGCTATTTAGACTTAATTTATTTTTATTTTTATTTCAGTTTTAGTTTTTATTTCCAGTTAATCATTTTAGTGCTTCAACTTAAACTTATATCAGTTATTGCCAGGGCAACATTTCTAATTTTCTAGTTACATTTTTTCCAACTAATATTTTTATTTTAGCTTTATTTCAGTGAACAAATGATTTTAGCAGTTTCAGTTTACGATATTAACCCTGGTTCGATGATGATTTAATTCAGTCCAATAGAGTAAATTGTAAATGTTGCAAAGTTAATTTCCATTACTTAACTCAATTCAGTTCAGTAGATAATATTACTGAATATTGTCTTTTTAACCCCATATACACCCACACATCTCATTTCTGAGTGCATTCGTAACTCGCAACTCACATATACGCATGTTTCCTTTTTTTTTCTCCAGCCCAAACAACAAACAAACGCTTTCCCTGTGGCCACAAACAAGCCAAATGTTCATTCTGTGATCTTTCAGAAGCATTTAATAGGCTTCGAGAATCATCCAAACCCGTGTCTATACAGCAGCGGCGCTGAATGAAACACGCTCTTATCTGCACACGACCAAACGCTCAAACTTCTCTACAATATTCCAGCAATCCTGCAATTTCCCCCAATAAAAGCTTTTTTGACAATGTGCACGTGCGCATCTGTAACACAACATCCCATTCTCCTGCACATCCGGGGTGTTATTTAACATGCTAACGTCAACGCGAGCGAGCTAAAGATAGTCTGAAGTTAATAGTGGTCGTCCTTACACGTGTTGAGATGATTAAAAGAGCGGGAAAAACACAGCCCGAGGCGTTCACGTTAAACCCTCCTCCGAAATCAGTCCATTGAGTGTGTTAAGCCTGCCAGGAGGAGGTTTCGCTTGCGGATTTGCATTAAATTGTTGCATCCTACTCTTTGTTACTGTAAAGATGGACGATTTAAAAGAAAAAAGACTGGATGCTTTGAAAAAATCCTTTACAGCTGCCATCTATTAATCCTGTTTAGCTAAAACTTTGGGACGAGTTTGTCTGACAGCCCACTCTGGCTAAATCGATGCCGGAATCAATATGTCCCGTGTAGCTAAATGGGAATTAACAGGTGGCCGCTGAGGTAAATGTTTCTGAACGAAGTCTGACATTTAGTCGAGGAGATTGAGTTATCTACACATCAGTCGGCCAGGAGTTTACCTTTGCTTTGGCCCCTGTAACAAACGTTAATCTCTAATTGGATATAAAACTCATCAGGAGAGTGCAGTGTGTGGAGATCAAGCTGTTCCTGAAAAGCGAAGCCAAAGCGTCTGATCGCCCCCAGTATTGGTCCCAGTATAGATCATAAACCATGAAGTCTAATGGACGCGTTTGGAGACTAAACAATCAAATTACACTTCAAATACATTTTTTGCGAAGATGTTTTCTGTCATTTTAGGTAGTTTTTATCACGCTGATGTAAGTTTAAGTGGGTTTTTTTTTTTTTGGTCTTATTTACATGTGACCCTGGATCACAACACCAGTCTCGAGTCGCACGGGATATCTGTGGCAATAGCAAACAATACATTGTATTGGTCAAAATTATCCATTTTTCTTTTATGCCACAAATCATTACGATATTAAGTAAACATCATGTTCAATGTAGATATTTAGTAAATTTCCTAGCGTAAATATATATTTTTGTGAGTGAATGCAGCACAATCGCCAACATAAATGCACAACTTTAAAGGAGATTTTCTCAATGTGTCGATTTTTTTGGCACCCTCAGATTCCAGATTTTCATATAGTTGTATCTCTGACAAATATGGTCCTATCATAACAGACCATACATCAATGGAAAGCTTATTTATTCAGCTCTCAATTTAAAAAAAACGGACCCATGTGACTGGTTTTGTGTGACATTTGATGCTATAAAAACGAGAATGTGACATTACGATTGACAGCTGTGATTGACAGCTTCTCTAAACGAAGTATCACTGAGGCACCAACAGACTTTTTTGGGGGATTAGCTTCAGCTTTAATTTCTACATGTCCATAACTGTATATTTCACACCGGCATAACGAGTTGTTCTCAAGAGGTGTCAAGTCCAGGTTCAGAAAGTAAAATTCCTTCTCAGTATTTTGTTCCAATCACCTGGATTTGCTAATTAGCACAGTTTTTCAGTCAGGAGATAGAACTAATTAGTGAAATCAGCTGGCTGAGTTCATGGGTGGAATAAACATATGGCAGGACTTTTACTTTCTGACCCCTGGAATTGACACCTCTGGTTGTTCTGCAGTAACTGTACTAACGGTTTCTGCGAGTGTGTGTGTGTGTGTGTGTGTGTGTGTGTGTGTGTGTGTGTGTGTGTGTGTGTGTGTGTGGCCTTGATATCTTGACTCCACACACAGGTCCCAAATCAGTGCAAGATGTCAGCTCCATATTAGGACTTTGGCGGCTTCACTTTTCACTAGGCTTGCTACGATAGTTGGTGTTACCGGTGTTCAGAAGCAACAATGGTTACATCACTTGCCCACCGCGGGCAATCACGAGAGTGAGGAGCTGACAAGATCATGGAGAAATATTTTTGGTGTCAAAGCGAAATGTAAAAAAAATGTGAATTGTCATACTGCATTGTTGTTGCGTTTTTCATTAAGAATAATAGGCCACCATTCAAGCAATCCGCCCCAGAATTGGCGCTAATTTGAAAGCGAAACTAAAATGCGCACGGATGTGGAGCGAGCAGAACAGAGCGGTTTCAGTCCATTGCTATGTAAAAACGCTCGCTGTGCTCCGCATTATGAATGTCCGTACGGACGTGCACACTTTACTCTCGTCTTCAAATTAGCGATTTAACCCCCCCCCCACCCCCCACCGGCCGCCGTTACACGTGGATTAACCGGTGGGAAAATATCCTCACCGTCACATCCCTACTTTTCACCAATGGAAGAGAGTGAAGGGGTGTCGTCCATCTTTTTTTACAGTCTATGTGTGGGGACGAATAAACCCGTACCTCAGCAGCAGGAACTCCTTCTGGCGGGCGGCACTGGAGAAGCACTTCCTGTTCGAGAGACACTTCCTTTCCCAGAGGCTCCTGGTCAAAGGTTTTCCTGAGATCTGCGAGAGAAACACAGAATCATGAGAATCAGACGGCCGAGCGCATCATCCAGGAAGCTACAGTTTCGTTCAAAGTTGGAAATTATGCATTTATTTGATTAAAAATAGTGAATTATTATTGCAATGTAAATCAGCAGTTTTCTATGTGAATATCTAGTAAAGTGTAATTTATTCCTGTGATCAAAGCTGAATTTCAGCATCATTACTCCAGTCTTCAGTGTCACATGATCCTTCAGAAATCACTCTAATATGATGATTGGAGTAAAAATTGGAGTAAAATTAAAAAAAAAAAAAAAAAAAAAATATATATATATATATATATATACACACACACATATATATATATATATATATATATATGTGTGTGTGTGTGTGTGTGTGTATATATGTATAAAAAAGTACATTTCGATGTCAATTAGTTAAGTATTTCTGTTTTTGATAAAGATGTTATAACTTTTTTAGTACTGTAAAAAAACATTTTTTTGCTTGAAAAAAATTTGCTTTGATTTGTGAAAAAAAATTGTGTTTCTGACGTCACAAACGACCTTGTAACCAATCAGATCAACGAGTGATCGTCAACCAGTGGATCTCTGAGTGAGTGAGTGAGTGAGTGAGTGCGTGGAGGCGGGGCTCAATTGCATATTCATAGAACCGCCCATACTTAAAGAGGCAAGGGTGTTGAGTTACATTCAAGATATTTTAAGGCATGAAGAACATTTTTTCAAGGAAAATTTTTTTAAATATGTAACTTTAGTGATCAAAGATGAGTTTTAAGGGGTCAAATAATTGACTACAGGGGGACTTAATAATCTAGTGACTTAAATACTTTTCTTTGGAATGGACACAAACCAAACGTTGTATCAAATGAATGAGTTTGGCATCAGTGCAAAAGCAGCTTCACTTTGACAACAGAGTTCAAATAAAACTCAAAGCATTAACGCATTATGAATATGATAGTGTGAGCGACCTATGAAGCTGTTGTTAAAATCGCAAAGACGCTCAGCAACCTAAAAGTACATGGGACACACGTTTACATTTAGCAGATGCTTTTATGCGAAGAATATTAGGCTGCTGTCACTTTAAGAGTTGTCAGATAGTTACACACACCTGTTGTTACATGTCAAATAGTCTAGAATAGAAAAGGTAAGTGCTAATATTTAGTACACACGCCGCATCCAGACCAAAATGAGTCCTATTAGTAATCAGTGAAGTTCTCCAGCAGTTTCATCTCATTTCTAAAGTCACACACGGGTCCCCCGAGGGTCATTCTGCAATCGTGACAGTAGATGTTGGTTATTCATTCTGACATCCTAAGATGTAATATTTAACAGCTCTGGCCATCTTTCCCTCAAACATCTCGTCTCAGCTTCTGTGAGTCCAGTGGAAGCTGCTGGAACACAGATGTGTGTGTTTTCATTCAGCACTCGCTCCTCACTATCCTCATGCTTTCCTGGGTACATATTTGACTTCCAGCGTGAATAAAGCATTGGGATGAGGACCGTGTGGCGGCACATGCTGATGGCCAGCGTTTTCACAGGTGCTGTAATGAGTTTCGTGCTTCAGCCGGAATATTAATGTGATTAGACAGCTTAACACTGACTTTACACAACTCTCCATGTTGTACATCAGGCTTTCTTAGACCAGTCTCACTCAAAGCATGTGGATCAGATTTTCCACACGATATTTCCTGCTTATCTGCCGCCGGTGTCATTTACACATTTATCATCAGGCCATGGTGGGAAAACGGTGCCATGAAGACAAATGGGTTCAGACTCATTTCTCTGTGAGTGATAGAAACATCACACACACAGATACACACTCGGCTCAATGATTCCTCCTATAGAGGTTATGCATTGACGTCCCTCAGCCGGACTGAGTGGCAGAAGAGCTGCTGTGTGACTGGATTTAATAGAGGAAACTGTGAAAACGCCAGTAAAACAAACGATTATCAGTTTAAACTAAAGGTTGAACTCGATATAGTGTTTCTTAAAACTTACCAAAGATCCAGTGATCCTGGATATTGACATGCAGCAGGAATCGTGTTTCCTGACATTTGTATAAGCCTGATTTTGATATCGGGGAAATACATAAAGCAAATTTGCCTGTGAACGCTTTAAATAAACACAATATAAGTCTAAATCCATGTGATCACTTATATCAATGTTATATATATCATCATATCATCCAGCCCTAACCGTGTTTATTTAAAAACGTCCAATTATGCAGAATATACAATGGTAAATATTTAATTGATGAGTTGTCAATACAATATATAACAATACAGTATATAGGGTATGATTTGACCCTTAAATTTGAGACTAAATAAAAACTGTAAATCCAGCTTTCTCTGCCTGGATCCAGATGTTTCTGTGATTCCCAGCGATTCATTTGCTTCTCTGTTCTGTATCTTTCGTCAGTCTGTAAAAATATTCCTCAGATTTCTTGTCAAATCTATTTATACAGTCAATATCAAAGCTCTTTCCTGTTTTAGATGCGTTTTGTGTGTTTTTCACAGCATTCACAATAAAAACAAATGTTTCTGCCACTCAGTGTTTCTGCCACTCAGTGTGTGTAACCGCAGTCACGTGACGTCACGCGCATAACCTCTATTAGCTAGAAGTGCTACACATGGGCTGTGTCTCAAAGCCTAATCAGCTTCCTACCTAGAAAGCATGAGTTTGGACAGGAATATTAGGAATGTTCAAACAAATCGAAACTAATCTCTCACGTGCATAATATAAACAATGATTGTAATCAACATAAAACGTGCCTATAACAACAAATATTAAAAAAGAATATAATATGTGTCTATATCAAGCGGAAACCTTCCAGTCTCACTTGAATCCAACACGACTTAATCTGCAGTTCATCCACTGGCCACTAGAGACCGGCTGCAGATGAGAGTCAATCCTATAAACCCCCCATGTTAAAATGCCCATCTTTACAGCAGAAAAAAAACATGTTTACAACCTAGTGCAAAGAGTGGTTTTGGTCTATAAAGCTAACTTTGCCCTTCATGACGACTGTGAGGGGGGTGACTTTTTTTATAACTCATCCGTTTAAATTATATTAAGCCATAAAGATATGCATAATTAAGGGCGTGGCCACTTGATTGACAGGTGTATTGCCGCTGATGTCACTACTAGCCGTTTGTCTGCTGTGTGTTAGCGTCACGTCTCCTCAGCTAATCCGCCTCGCTGTACATTTTCCTTTATCCGGGAGTGATGCGCGGCCAAGATGGCGACGGCCGGCTCCGCCCACTTTTGGGCTTCAAAAAGGTTCTTCAGAAACACTAGTGTCACCAAACTCCCATATTTTTTTTACAGTCTATGGCCTATATCCAAAAATGTTTCAAAGACGCATTCAAAATGCAGATAGAGATTTTGCTTGCTCAAAAATTTGCTTTTCATAATTTATGTCTAGGTCATGGCACCGTTAGTCAAGTTCTTGCATTTCTTAGTCATCTAGATTTGTTAAGAGTCAGTCACATCTATGCCAGCGAATGAGAAGAGGGCGGAGCTGCAGGAATGATTGACAGCTCCTGTCAGTCCGTCAGAAGGCCGGTGGTACTCGCACAGGTTTCTCCCTCGCTGACAGTGATGGATGAGCCGATCCCACACACTCCTCTGGGCCTCCTCCATCACACACTCCCTCCATCTCAGTCTATCTACTCTACGCCTGTCCACGAGGGCCACAGAGGAGGAGAGATTTCACTGCTACTCTAATAAAAATCCAATATGTCTCTGCGTTCCCACACGCGCTGGAAGAGGTGAGATCAGGAGTGTGTCTCGCTCCTGCGGGTCCATTACACATATATTATATTCTGCAGGAGGAGTCGAGTGTATAGTGTATATGGCGTCTGCTCTCTCTAAAGAGATCGACAACACCGTACCTGAAGAGAACATGACAATCAAGTAAAATCCCATTTAAGGGAAGTCAGTCAGTCAGTAGCCGTCTTGGTGACGTTCTCTATGTGGAAACAGATTTACAAGAACAGCTGAAACTGCTTGTGTGGGTAAATACAGAAATAGTCTGTTAAAATTACAAAAGATGTTTTAATATTGTTTTTCTCATTAAAATCGGATGACTAATGAGTCTTGACATACTTTTTTTTTTTTAGCTCAAATTTTCAGGTTGGCACAACACAGAGATACTCTCACATTCACACACACATACTCATTCACTCTCACACAAACACAGATACTCTCAAACACACACACACACACAGATTGTCTCTCTCTCACACACAGATACGTTCACTCACACACACAGATTCTCTCACTCACTCTCTCTCTCACACACACACACACACACACACACACACACACGCACACACACACACACACACACACACACACACACACACACACACACAGATACTCACTCACACTCTCACACACACACACTCTTTCCTTCTCTCTCTCTCTCACACACACACACACACACACACACACACAGTCAGTCCAGTAGGAGTATCAGTGAGAATGCTACAGTAAGACTCTGTAACTCCAGGAACTCTGGGATACAGCATCTAATCCAGACATTCACCAGCAGCGGTCGACCTGAGCGGCGGGTTACACACACACACACACACACTCCTGCGTATCTGGGTGGATCTCACAGCACACGTCAAGAACCACTTCAGCTCGCATCTCTCTCTCTCAGCGCTTCGGGTAAAATAATTTACATTTAGCATCATGAAAATCAAGCCTGTTTTAGATCCATGAAGACATTATATTCATACCAATTGAGCAAATCTCCCTCCCCATATACATCAAGGTAATATTTGCTGCAATGTGATTTATGTTCATTAGAATAGAATTATTAGCAATTATTTACTGTAACAAAAACAGTAAAGAAATACTAATGAGAATCACTCTTGAGAATAATGAGAAAAACATATGAATGTATTACAGTATTGAGAATCTGGAGACTGAGAAACTGTCGTGAACATAATAATACCATATTGTAAAAAAGCTAATAGTTCTAAAAATGGGATTCATCTTCTTTACAGTAAATATACAAATTTCTTCATGCTTATTTTTGGGTTAATTGGCCTGTTTTTGAGATTATATTTCTCTCAACTCACATGCAAAATAGAATTTGCTTAAAATTGGACCTGCGGCGCCGAATCAAAGATCCACACAAGCTGTAACAGGAGACGTGTTTGCTGGAATGAATGCAGTGAGGATAAAAGAAACGTTTCATACATATTTGATGGATGGATTATAATAACGCTTATGAAACTGAGCCAGTGGTTGTTAACAGAGTGTTATAGTCATGTTGGACAGAAACAAGCGGTTTGCGCACAGTATGTTTTTTATGATAAACACGTTGGGTTGCTGTTTCAAGCAGAAGCTCTGAAACGGGTGTTTGTGCTCTCGGTACAGGGAATTATGGGAAGTTTGGCTGGGTACAGGCTGCCGGAAGCTCTTCTGTGCTTTTAAATATGAATTATTGTTGCACACTGGGCTGCTACAGTGTGTACATTATATCTAAAGGGGTGGTTGATTATGATTTCACTTTTCTAACTTTAGTTAGTGTGTAATGTTGCTGTTTGAGCAACATCTGCAAAGTTACAACACTCAAAGCTCAAAGCAAAGGGAGATATTATCTTGCTTTTACAGAAATGGCTTTTTAAGGACTACAACAAACGGCTGGTAGACTACAGGACATTCCTCCCGGGATAGTGACATCACTAATCCTAAAATGTACATAAACCCTGTCCCCGGAACACGATTTATAGATTATCATTACAGAATATGCTAATTATTGTCTAGAAGATAACATAAATTCTTCAACTAACCATTCAGAAATTCCCAGTTGCTTCTACATGTTGTCACTTCTTCTCGAGTCTCTCCATGTTTGTCTGACTCCGGTTTGAACATAAAAAGACTAAAAGTTTTTGAAATGTTCAGTGTATGTGTGTGTGAGTAATCGGAGCTGCTAACACACACAAGCTCTTGAAGCTCCGTCCTCTGTGCCGGGAGCAGCAGCTCATTTGCATTTAAAGGGACACACAAGAAACGGTGCGTTTTTGCTCACCCTCGAAAAGTGACAATTTTAACAAGCTATATAAAATATCTGTGGGGTATTTTGAGGTAAAACTTCACATACACACTCTGGGGACATGTGAAAATGGCATTATACCACCCCTTTAAAGAAAGATGTTATAGAGTTTTGCAAAACAAAATTCAGGCCCTGAATGGCCTCGTGCATCTGATCTGAGGTCAGGAGGCGATAAGATCGTCTCGAGAGCGCATCGTCATCAGGTCACTCATCCTGAAGGCCGATGTTCGTCATTGAAGAGAAGCATACAGTGAGACAGCGCTCTGGACGAGAGATGAAGGTCGAGGGTTTGTCGAAATCAGAGACAGAAAGCTGCCCTGTGGGTGTCACAACAAACCAAGGTCAAAACAGAGAGAGACTGCCAACAGCACACACACACACACACACACACACACACACAGAGAGAGAGACCCAGACACTCGCACACAGAGACAGACACTCACACACACACACACACACACACACACACACACACACAGAGAGAGACACAGACACTCGCACACAGAGACAGACACTCAGACACACACACACACACACACACACACACACACGCACACACTCACTCTCACACTCTCTCTCTCTCTCTCTCTCTCTCACACACACACACACACACACACACACACAGAGAGAGACAGACAGACACTTACACGCAGAGACAGAAACTCACACACAGACATACACTCAACCACACACAAACACAAAGAGACAGACACTCACACACAGACACTAATAAAACACACAGAGACAGACACACACGGTGTCTACTCATTTCAGCAAATATTACAAAAAACACAACATTATTCTGATCACTTATTAGATTCAACGACTGAAATGACACTGAAGAGCCGCCGCATTAACCGTCACATCAAAAGATCTGAAAAAGAATAAACCGTTTGCTCTCAAGACAAAACACCCTGTCATCTGTGATGTTAAACAACAGTGTCAGCTGACTACACACACACACACACACACACACTCTACAGTAGCTTTCATACATGTACTAGCTCAAAGTGCTTTTTAAATAGTGTAGTAAATTTAACATATCAAATATTTATGAGACATATTTACAATGGTTTGGCTGCTGATATAAAACAAAGCAGCATTGGGAATTATTACAGTGTTTTTTTTATTTAATCTCAGTAAACCAGCAGAAACGCTGTTAGAGTTGTGAAGTCATTCATTTTTGTGAATCAGTTCTTTTGAACTGCCTGTTTAATGAATCGGTGCCAAAAATTAATCATGGGGAACTGAACAGGGTAAAGGAAGAGTATATTTAACCATTTATATTTGAATCAGAAGATAGAGAGATAGATAGAATCAGAAGATAGAGAGAGAGAGAGAGATGGGGAGAGAGAGAGAGAGAGAGAGAGAGAGAGAGAGAGAGAGAGAGAGAGAGAGAGAGAGAGAGAGAGAGAGAGAGAGAGAGAGAGATAGAGATAGAGATAGAGATAGAGATAGAGATAGAGATAGAGATGAGAGAGAGAGAGAGAGAGAGAGAGAGAGAGACTAGATTTTACCATGTTTTACTTGAATTAGTTTGGATAAAATTATTTTATTGAATAATGTGCCTTTTATTGAATTATTGAGTTAAAAAACAACATAGAAAATCATCACAAGGCAGAAAATAAAGATGTTTTAGTTATATCACCCAATGCTGTTTCTACACCAGAGAAAAGTTAAATGAATATGTCCGAAACAGCTTTATCAAACGGACATGAACGCTGCGTGTGTGTGAGTGTGTGTGTGTGTGTGTGTGTGTGTGTGTGTGTGTGTGTGTGTGTGTGTGTGTGTGTGTGAGAGTGTGTGAGAGTGTGTGTGTGTGTGTGTTGTCAGCGAGCGCATCGGGGGCCATTACAGTAATAACTCGAGGTTTAAAGCGTGAGTCAGTCTCCACTCGGCACTGGGATTGGCAATCTAAACAACTCAGTCCAATTACCAGCGTTTTCATTCCATTACAGGCCTTCCCTCGAGGCCCGGGCGACACACACGCCCATTGTGGCACAATTAATGTGTTGTGTTCTGACACACGTGAGCTTGAGCCGACGGACTGTAAATCGAACAGAGACTGGATTTCTGCCTTCTTTAGTAGTAAACACTGCAGTCGCTCTCAATGTTAACTTGATGAATCAAAGAGGCATTCTTGTTTTCAGGCTCTACTGGAAAAGGGTTTTCCTGCTGTAATGTTGATTATTTCCTCGTATTCTCCATTGTTGCGGCTCCTCTCTTCCCAGTCTGTCAGTAACGCTGTTTACTTCCTGTCTCTATGAAGCCCCTCCTCCTGAAAGCACACTGTGCTCTGATTGGTCGGCTGGATCAGTGTGTTGTGATTGGTCGAGCGCTTCGAGTGTGTTTGGGAAATGTCCCGCCCCTTACCATAACCGCCAGTTTAACACACTACTAACTAACTCAACCAGGCCCCGCCCCTTTATTCTGCGCATGAATTATTATAATGAGGAATATTGTGACGTGTTCCCGGAAGAAACTCAAGACTACAATGGAGGCGTTTCAGGGGTTTAGAAACACTGACACTGATATAGAGAAGAACTCAGAGCTTTTTCAATATTTCATGCTCATGTTTTTCACAGATTCACGTTTTAGAAGTTTACACAGAGATTTTCCAAAAAAATTCAAAACGTGCACCTTGGAACCTATTTCAAAGTTTACGTTCTCGAGCATCAAACACTGTTATCATGCAAATGAGCATCCAGAACGCATTAAAAGTTTTCTGTTTTCAGTAAAACGGTGTTGTGTAAGCGGCCTCTAGGTTAATAACTAATGATCTTTGCGACGGAAGTGAATCAATCAAAACTAACTTTATGTGGACAATAACTTTATTCTAGAGCTGCTGGAAAGCCAAAACAATCTCTGTTACTGTAATCTCCTGTTATCACTGTAAAGCTGCTTTGTAAACAATCTGTATTGTTGTATAAATGAAGGTGACGACTCAAACAGCAACATTACACTAAAGAAACGAAAGAAAGCACCTCGTGAAATGAAACCGAGGCACAGAAGTAAAGATGCTCGGGTATAAAATGAGCTCATTGGCACTGCAGTTTGTGTTTTTCAGTCACTAATCGCATGTTCCTGTTACTGACTCATTACATCCTGGCAAACGTCCCGGGGAAAGTTTTCTCGTCCAATCTGTCTCCAAATAGTTTCCGAGTTTGAATCAAGCTCCTCAATGTTTGTTCTGGTGTGTAGCGCTCTGGGTTTGTCACATTAAGGGATTAGTTCACTTCAGACTTTGAAGCTGCACTGAAACTCACATCTGGACCTTCGGCACGTTGGACCCCATTGAAGTCTCTATATGGAGGAAATCCGGGAGTGTTTTCCTCAAAAACCTTCATTTCTGTTCCACTGAAGAAAGAAAGACATGAACATCTTGGATGACGTGCGGGAGAGTAAATTATCAGGAAATTTTAATTCTGAAGTGAACGAATCCTTTAACTGCGGTTGAACTGAGTGGCCCGATTTAAAGCACTTTGGGGGTTCTTGAGAAAATGTGATCCATATTTGATCTAAAACCTGAGTGGTGAATAATGTAAGGTAGAGCTGGACATGGTGGAAATGAGCAAACACACACACTGAATTTATTACCGCCTCTAATGGGCCAAATGCATTACAATGCCATTTGTGATATGTAGCGGTACACAACCTTTCTGCTTATTATAAATTAATGCAAGGTTGGAGACGATAGATGAAACACGGGAGTTTCTTTCTCGATACGTGCAAGAACACACAACAAACTTTAATTGAAACTTCAGCTGCATAACAGAAAAAAATAAAACAAATTACAAGAATTTCACTCTCAGCTGAATCTCACCAAAGGCCTCAAAGCTTCTGAAACACAGAAGTCTCTTTTGCTCACTTAGACTAGAGAGTTAAAAACAGCACATAATTGAAATAGAAAACTTGCGTTATAAATTTACAACTTTCATCAGTTTAGTGCATTCTTTAATTTAATTAAAACTATATTTAATATATTAAGTCAATCATCAGTATTACTACACTATGTAGACTTGACACTCTTCACTTGAGACTCTAAGAAACCACCTAGCAACCACCAGAACACCCTAGCAACATCATAGCAACCACCCAGAACACTGTAGCAACTGCTGGACAACAAAACAGGCAGAAAAAAGCATAAAACTTCTTAACAACGCCATAGCAACAACCTACAACACCCTAGCAACCTCATAAAAACCACCCTGAACACTGAAGCAAATGCAGGACGATAAATGATTTAAAAAAACACACAAGAAACTGCTTAGCAACGCCCTGTCAACACAATAGTGAGTTTTGCACAGGCAAGCATCATTCAGGTTTTCTTGCATTTCTTTTCAGCTGAATCTTACGAAAGGCCTCGAAACATTCAATATTTTAGATAGCCTTATAAACATTCTAAACATGTTAAGTCAATAAATCACAATTACTAGTGCTCATAGGACTCTAAGCAAACCCCTAACATGCATTAATACTCATTGTGCAACTCGCAAACAACTAGAAAGCGCCTGAGCAACACCCTGGCAACCAGCCAAATCACCATAGCAACATAGTACGTTTTCAAAAGAATGAAACACTCAAATTTCCTTTAAAAGATGTAAAAAGTGGAGTTTACTTTGAGACCTGCCACTGTATAAAACTGAAACGAGGAGAGTTTACTGAAGATGTGTGAAACACACAACAAAACGTCTCCTGTTGGCTTCAGGGGGATATATCACAGCTTGTGTTGGCTGAGATGATGACGGCTTCTCTCAGACACGGCCAGATCAGCTCTCAACCTCGACCACACTTGTGTTCGGCTGAACCCGGCGGGCACAGCTCAGCTCCCATGAGCCTCCTCTGCCAAGCTGCGCCCGCACACGTCGACGCATATGAAAACAATTACATTAATTGCATGTCTTTGGCTACTTGTGCTAAATTACACAAGCTAGTGAATTAAGGGCCATTTACATAGTTGAATTCTCCCGTCTCACCCCTGAAACGCTGCCGCTGATTAAGTAAAGCCAGCAGAGTTTACATCTAGAGCTCAAATCCACCAAACGAGCCCTCGTTACACACACTGAAACTGATGCAGGGCTTGGAGTAGCTGTCAAGCCTATGATTGCTAAAGTATATACATAGTATACCATATACAGTATGCAAATTTCCTATATGCATGGAATATCCAGATTAGGGCAACATGATATATCGTTTTAGCATCGATATCGCGATGTGCGCATCCACGATAGTCAGCCATAGTCAGAACGCATGTGATTAGCAGATTAAGGCGAGACACGGCAAGCAAAAACCTAGTTTTTTTTTTAGATTTTGGGATATTTGTCTTCAATAACATGTCTTCTTCCAGACTTGTGGTGAAAAAAAGTCAGAAATACACATTTAGGTCTTTATTTTACTACAATTCATCTGTTGATTTCTCATAAATTCACCAAAAGTTGGCGTTGTAAATCCTCCGCGATCGATGTCTGCACCGTCGTCACACACACTCTCTCCTCTACAATGCTGTCGGATCCAAATATGGTCATTTCCTTTTTATCAGCAACCAATCGTGAATGTAAAAGGGGGTATTTAACTCTAAATGCGCAATCTCATTTTACAATATAAATCTTTAAAGCCCGTTTTCTCAAAATGACTTTTCTCTCATTCTCTCAGTCCGAAATCTCCACTTCAGTCGCACCAATATACACCAAACTTCCCCTAGTATTGTACCTAGTTATATTATGAAGATATTTACAGAGGGATTTGTCAATATATTATTCCTAGCCTGATTTATATAACATTTTATTCCAAAAAACATGGTGAAAATATTTTTTTTAAGGCTATTGACAGTATATTCTGATTTACAGGATAACAAATGTAGATATCAATAAATCCCACTGTAATTTTTTCCCCATCTAATATAAAAATAATTTTGAACCTGGCTTTACACAATACTCAGATTTCGTTCTTTAAAAGATATGCAAATTAACGCATATTTAATTAGATAATGACTAATTTGCATATTCAAACATTAAATTACAGAAAACTTGTAATACATTTTTTTCTCATCTTAATGTAGGGTATTAACTGGGAAAGTATAATGGTGATATCTGCTAGTTAAAAATGTTACCCTGTTCACCTGTAGTGTCTCGCCTTAATTGCAAAGTTTAACCATCATATAGTGAAAGTTTATCATTTGCATATGTTTTTAAGCCAAGTCAGGCATCAAGCGCATGGGGACTCGCGCACTGTTTTCACACACACACACACACACACACACACACACACACACACACACACACACACACACACACACACACACACACACACACACACACACACACACACACACACACACACACACACACACACACACACACACACACACACACACACACACACACACGCGCGTGAACGACGAATTCAGTTCTCTTTCTTTTGATCTTAAATGGACACGTGAAGGCTAGACAAAGTCACAATGCCCGTCTCGGCGAGTATCCTCGTAAACACAGTCGGTTATGTGTTGTAAACAGAGAAAGAAAATGGATGCGTGTCATCTCAGGTCTGTGCATTCGTTTTAAAGGGGTGGTAAAACACGATTTCACTTTTCTAACTTTAGCTAGTGTGTAATGTTGCTGTTTGAGCATAAACAACATCTGCAAAGTTACAACACTCAGAGTTCAAAGCAAAGGGAGATATTTGCTTTTAAAGAAAAGGACTACAACAAACGGCTGGTAGGGACTACAGGACATTCCTCCCGGGTTAGTAACATCACCAACCCTAAAATGTACATAAGCCCCGCCCCCGGGAACACGCAGTGCATGTTGAAAAGAGGAAGAGTTGTTGTATAAGAGGACATTTGTGAGTCCGCTCAAACTTTAGCATCCGTCTCTTCACATGCAGTAGAAAGTCCCTCTGTGTGCATCTCACAACAGTTCCTATACGAGCGGTTTATTGATTTTCATGACAGAATATGCTAATTGAAGATAGTTAACTCCACATCAGCAACATAAATTCATCAACTAACCATTCAGAGATGTCCTGTTGCATTCTGCATGTTGCCACTTCTTCTTGAGTCTCTCCATCTTTCTCTGACTCTGTTTTAACATTAAAGGCATTTTATGTTTCTGTCATTTTAGTGTGTGTGCGTGAGGTAATCGCAGCTGCTAACACACACAAGCTCTTGAAACCCCGCCCTCAGCAGCAGCTCATTTGCATTTAAAGGGCCAGGCACAAAACGGTGCATTTTTGCTAACCCTCTGACAATTTTAACATGTTATATAAAAATATCTGTGGGGTCTTTTGTGCTAAAACTTCACACACACACACTCTGGGGACATCAGAGATTTATTTTACATTTTGTGAAAAGGGCATTTTACCACCCCTTTAAAGTGACAGCAGCCTAATATACCCGCAGCTGTTTGTGTCACCGATGATGATCAAACAACAAAAGAGAAAGAAAAAATGACTTGTACTTTAACAAAGACAAATTATATAAATTATATTAGTTATTTAACTTTTTAAATAAATTAATTTCTGTACCTTAACAGTTAGATTTACCTCAAAAACATAAAGCACTGCTTTCTTTCTTCTATTGTATTTAAATATGCTTGCAGTTTATTATTTTCTATGCAGATACAATCCTCTAAAAAATCACCTCAATTATTCTAGAATGATTAATTATTTTCTAATAGAGCTATTCACATCCTCTTGTGATCATTTTTTGTTATATCGCAATATATATTGCAAAAAAAAGTTTTTCAATATCGTGCAGCCCTATGACCTACTTCATTTGATTTCATGTGCATGGAATATTGTAGCCCATAATGCAATGCAATGCACTCAACCCTCTATTCCATAGTGTGAAAGAAAGCATACAGCAGGACAAGTATGAGTAGTACAGTACAGTAGTATGTTATTCTCCCTCTCTCTGGTCATATGTCTAGTTGAGTCTGTTGTGTTGAGGTAAAGCACTGCTGTGTGTGAGCCCGTGTTAAACAGCATCTGTGTCCAGATCGAAGCTCGTCCCCTCATAACTCACGGTGCAAGTGCCCGACGCGACACGCTCACAAATCACACTCGCAATTAATATCCTCAATGAGAGCGCAGAGCCTTCTACAGCTCCTGAACTTTATGGCATTTCCATTGATCACCGTTCCACAACAACAAAACGCTGCTTATTTATCGCTCTGGAGTGTTACTCAGGCCCTGATTAAAACATCTGTCACATACAAGACACTGAAAAGGGTAAATGATCACTGGTGTTTCCATTAGAGAGAGAGAGAGAGAGAGAGAGAGAGAGAGAGAGAGAGAGAGAGAGAGAGAGAGAGAGAGAGAGAGAGAGAGAGAGAGAGAGAGAGAGAGAGAGAGAGAGAGAGAGAGAGAGAGGGGAGAGAGAGGAGAGAGAAAGAAGAGAGATCGAGAGAGAGAAGAGATAGAGAAAGATAGAGAGAGAGAGAGGGAGGAGAGAGAGAAAAGAGAGAGAGAGAGAGAAAAGAGAGAGAGAGAGAAAGAGAGAGAGAGAGAGAGAGAAAGAGAAAGAGAGAGAGAGAGAAAGAGAGAGAGAGTGTATGTGTGACCTCAGTGTGTTTCCCTAATGTAATGTATATACATATATATGTTAAAACACTGTGGTATCAAATGTTCACAGAAATTATAATCTGTTACACTGTTATTTTTTGCAATTCATTTAATTTGTACATTTCAATTTAAGTTGTTATAATACTTTGTTATTATTGATGTCTTCACTATTATACTAACGGAGCACAGCCAGGACACTTGAATAGGGATTCATTTTGATTTGAGTCAAAGGTTACAATGATTTAAGCAGAATATGCTGCGGTAACACTGACCTGAGACCAGACTGACTGTAACTAAAGCCAACAGGTTAATGAGGACTAATTAGGTTTCCTAACCTCACTGAAAAAACACAAGTACTGTACAAAGTGTTTGCTGAATCTACAGCAAACAGAAGTAAATAAACAGACCAAAGTGCTTAAAGTCACTATGAAATCAAAATTGACAATTCTTGTTTGTTTTTTTAATGGAATATTGCAGTGTTTCTTCTAAATGATTTATAATTATTGTGTTAAATTCATGTTCCTGGTAATGTTGAATCAGAATAAGTTCCTCTCGCAGCATCTCTCCTCTTCTCTGATGATGTGGGCGGGGCTATAACCTGTCACTCACATGAGATCAGCCAATAGCAGACCACCACCATCCAATCAACTCCCCACAGACACGATCAAGCCCCGCCCACATTTGATCTTGTTCCAGAAGCGGTTCGCTCGGATATACAGAACAATATGAACAGTGAAGTGTGACTCAAAAACAAATGAACCAATTTTTTATATGAATCAATCAAAAGATTCACTTTATTGGTGTAAATTAGTCTTGCTGAATTCATTGGACTGATTTAAACTAATTAGTCTACAGAGTGACTTCCTGGTAACCTGATTAACAAAGATTAGCATTCTCAAAAAATGTTGGAGTGGACTTTAATTGTAAAAAAAAAATGTAAGCCTGATTTTGAATGAGATTTCACTTATTGCATATCATGGGTGGTTAGGATAAAAAAAGTGATTTATGACTTGTCGTTTTATTGCATTACATTTCAGGTTATTGCACTGTTTAAGGTGGCGGTCACATGATTTTAAGCATGTGCAATTATTTCAGACAAATACGAGCAATAAAGAGTGTTTGTGAATAATCCTGATCAGCAGATTGTAGATGAAATATTAGTCTTTCCTGCAATAGAGGAGAACAGACATGGCCCTGACACTGCTCTCACTACACGAGTCGAGATGCTCACTGCTGGACGACTGCAGACACGGAGAAGAACAATAAGATAATGTATTAGTGGTGTGTGTTCTCACCTGCGCTGTTCATCTAGTGTAACTGAGTCATTTCACTCACTCACACACACACACACACTCACACACAGAAGAGCTCCTCCATCTAAACTAAGAATGAGCGTGGGGTTAGTACAGCAGTATCGGCTCCCAGCGTCTCTTTATGCTGAGAACATCTCGTTCTGCCACGACTCTCTGTTGGAAAGTGACAGAAAGGCTCGGAAATTCTGATCCAGGGTTTTCTAAACTCCTTTGACTTGAAAAAAATAAAAACATAATAAAATTAAATTAAATAATAAATAAATAAAATACATTTATATATATATATATAGAAATAATAAAAAAATATTTATAATATAAAATAACTAATTCAATTAATTAAATAAAATAATAATTAAAATAAATATATAATATAAATTAATAAAGAAAAGAATATAAAAAATAATATATGTATATATATATATATATATATATATATATTATATAAAATAACAAATAAAATAAAAAAATATGTAATATAAAATAAAGAAAAGGAAAAAATTAAAATTAAAAAATTAAATAAAAAATATATTATAAAATAATAAAGAAAAGAAAACAATATAAAATAAAAAACATCTATAACATAAAATAAATAAATATATTATATAAAATAAAAATAAAATAAAAATGTAATATAAAATAAAGAAAAAAATAATAAAATAAAATACAAATATGTAATATAAAATAATAAAGAAAAGAAAAAAGAAAGAAAAGAAAAGAAAAAACTATGGGAATCCCTGCTTTAATAAATCACATGCACTGAGTCGTTAGAGTGACTGCAGTGAACAAAACCTTTCTGGCGTCACTGTATCGGGTGTGTAAGTGTATCTGTGTGTGTCTCTGTCTCAGTGTCTGCAACAGCGACGGCATCGAGACTACAGTGAGACACGGGACATCCAGCTCGGGTTCTGCCCGTGGATATAAACTTAGGAAAAGTGTGGAGTCTGCATGAGGGATGCCAGATGAATGGCTGGAAAGAGTGAGATCAGCGCTGTGATTGGTGAGATAATAGATGCGTGCTAAACAGGGAAAATGACCACAAGAATGTAAATATCACAAAATTCAACGAAAGGAAACATAAGAATGAGTTCCTGTTTATGTCGGAGTTGTGCATGTGTTGTTAGTGTGTGTGTGTGTGTGTGTGTGTGGACTCACAGGCGATGCGGACGTGGGCCTTTCGGCTCTTGGTGGTTCCCGCTGAGCTCCAGGCCACACACTGACACCAGAAATCCTCCAGACCGAACAGTTCCTCCACTTGCTGACGGGTGATCTCGATACTGGCCTCCCGAACCACCAAACCTACACACACACACACACACACAGTCACTGACACTGAGACAGAGAGGTTCTGCAGTCTAACGCTCCTACGCTTGATAATTAAAATAGCTCCACATCATCACACACCTTCACCACACTAAGAGATCGGCATGGGGGACTTTCCATAAGATCATCTCTCAATGCTAATCAAACCAGCTATTAGGCTAACTGAGGTACAAGCATGTCGATCTCTAGGTGTGGTGAAGGTGTGTGATGATGTGGGATATTTTAATAACTTTATCAGGATGCATATTATCCTGGATCCATGAAACAACGGGCCTTTAAGAATATAAATCTGCTGCCTCGATGGAAGTTTAACACAGGGGTGTACTGACTTATGCACCCTGTATTTTAAGGAAGAACATTTATTTATTTACGAGACATTATTCACTCACAAAGAAAATTGGTGTCCTTAAAGGTGAGATTTTTCCTCATTTTTTTTTAATTAAGGCCTTAAGATCAATTTCCAAAAGATGTTTTTTTATTTAGCATGGGTGTGTTTAGCATGGGTGTGTTCACTTATGCTTAGCATTGTATATGTATTTATTATTTATATATATATATATATATACATATTTATATTATATTCATATATATATTTATTTTATAACATACTTTCTTATATAAAGCTGCATTTTGTCATCACATCATAAAGATCAGCTGATGCTTCGCTTCTACAACCTCCACATTGATCGTAATGCTTTAATCAGTGCCGTCACAGAACAGCACAGGTCAAACACACCGGTGGCGCTGAGGTGTAGAGATCAGCAGGAGAAGTGTGCTTTACTGCCAGTGTAGAGCTGTGTCTGAGCAGATCCACTGCCAGGATGATTGAGCTGGTTTGAGTCTTTGGAAACGTCATGGCAGCCTGAATCCTGTTTGCTAAACTCCTCTGATTATTGTTCATCTGGCCGCTGGCCGCTCAACGAACGAACGTTTGCCTTCAGCCCGGATCCTCCTCTCGAAACGCTACATTACGACCCATGTCTTCATTCTTTACGCCTTTAGCCTTATATACTTCATCATTTATCGAGATGTAGAGCGTCTAATCGAATCAGAAACATTAAACACTGTCTCTGGATGAGCGTGTAAGAGGAGACGTTGAATCGGTACGAGCGAGTGTGTGTGTGTGTGTGTGTGTGTGTGTGTGTGTGTGTGTGTGTGTGTGAGTGTGTGAGTGTGTGAGAGAGAGAGAGAGAGAGAGAGAGAGAGAGAGAGAGAGAGAGAGAGAGAGAGAGAGAATCAAGCCCAACGGGTCCCAGAGGTCGTTTTCAGGTACAGGTTCTGATTGGGTCGTTTTCGGGCACAGGTTCTGATTGGGTCGTTTTCAGGCACAGGTTCTGATTGGGTCGTTTTCGGGCACAGGTTCTGATTGGGTCGCTTTTGGGGAACAGGTTCTGATTGGGTCGCTTTTGGGGAACAGGATCTGATTGGGTCATTTTCGGGCACAGGTTCTGATTGGGTCAATTTCGGGCACAGGTTCTGATTGGGTCGTTTTCGGGCACAGGTTCTGACTGGGTCAATTTCGGGCACAGGTTCTGATTGGGTCAATTTCGGGCACAGGTTCTGACTGGGTCGTTTTCGAGCACAGGTTCTGACTGGGTCGTTTTCGGGCACAGGTTCTGGTTGGGTTGATTTCGGGCACAGGTTCTGATTGGGTCGCTTTTGGGGAACAGCATCTGATTGGGTCGTTTTCGGGCAGAGGTTCTGATTGGGTTGATTTCGGGCACAGGTTCTGATCGGGTCGCTTTTGGGGAACAGGATCTGATCGGGTCGTTTTCGGGCACAGGTTCTAATTGGGTCGTTTTCGGGCACAGGTTCTGATTGGGTCGTTTTCAGGCACAGGTACTGATTGGGTCGTTTTCAGGCACAGGTACTGATTGGGTCGTTTTCGGGCACAGGTTCTGATTGGGTCGTTTTCGGGCACAGGTTCTGATTGGGTCGCTTTGGGGAACAGGATATGATTGAGTCGCTTTGGGGAACAGGTTCTGATTGGGTCGTTTTCGGGCACAGGTACTGATTGGGTCGTTTTCGGGCACAGGTACTGATTGGGTCGTTTTCGGGCACAGGTACTGATTGGGTCGTTTTCAGGCACAGGTACTGATTGGGTCGTTTTCGGGAACAGGATCTGATTGGGTCGCTTTGGGGAACAGGATCTGATTGGGTCGTTTTCGGGCACAGGTTCTGATTGGGTCGCTTTGGGGAACAGGATCTGATTGGGTCGCTTTGGGGAACAGGTTCTGATTGGGTCGTTTTCGGGCACAGGTTCTGATTGGGTCGTTTTCAGGCACAGGTACTGATTGGGTCGTTTTCGGGAACAGGATCTGATTGGGTCGCTTTGAGGAACAGGTTCTGATTGGGTCGTTTTCGGGCACAGGTTCTGATTGGGTCGTTTTCAGGCACAGGATCTGATTGGGTCGCTTTGGGGAACAGGATCTGATTGGGTCGCTTTGGGGAACAGGATCTGATTGGGTCGTTTTCGGGCACAGGTACTGATTGGGTCGTTTTCAGGAACAGGATCTGATTGGGTCGCTTTGGGGAACAGGATCTGATTGGGTCGCTTTGGGGAACAGGATCTGATTGGGTCGCTTTGGGGAACAGGATCTGATTGGGTCGTTTTCAGGCACAGGTACTGATTGGGTCGTTTTCAGGCACAGGTACTGATTGGGTCGTTTTCAGGAACAGGATCTGATTGGGTCGTTTTCAGGCACAGGTTCTGATTGGGTCGCTTTGGGGAACAGGATCTGATTGGGTTGCATTGCCAGCGGCAGCAGCCTGAGCCATAAAGCCACAGTAATCCTCTATGCAAATGTGGCTTCTCTGCTCTCCTACATACTAATTGCTTGTTGCTTCATCTGCAGACATTTACACTCACGTGTGCCGTTAACTCCCTCACAAAGATCAACTAAAACAGTTTTTAGACATGAAAAATGCAAATATCATGGGATATGAATAGGGTTTATTCTAATCAACAGGGTTTCAGGATAAAATTACACAAATAGAAGAAGAGAAATATGCATTTTAACGTATGCATTAATATATAACAAATAAATTATAATATATGAAAACAAAAAATAGTTATTACACACTATTTTCAGAATTTGTAATATTTCCCCCTTAATTCGTTCATTTTAAAAGGTCCTACAGTGAGAAATATTTGTCTTTTAAATTCTTTTAAAAGTACAAATTAATATACAAGCTCATAAAAACTGAATAGATCATAATTATAAAAATATTCAAATATTAATAGAAAATATTTAAAATTGTAAAATAAAAAAATAATGATAAAATAATAATTACTATAAAATAAAATAAATGACATAATAAATATAATATTAAAAAACTACATATATGATATATAATATATATATTATAAACATAAAAACTATATGTATATTAAAATGTATATATATTTTATATATAAATTATATATAATTAATTTGATATTTTTAATATAATTGTCGTGAAACAGAAGGATTCACGCAGGTAAAGTAATCAACAGGTTTTTTTGCAGAAGTATGTGATCGCAGATAACTGATGAATTCAGTGTTCAGGATTGTCATCTGGATGAGGAATATATTATGGATGAGGATATATTATATTTATAGCATTTTTTTACGTTACTTTCTTTTGACGATCTATCTGACTTTCTTTGAGCTGTTATAATGAAAACTAACAGTCAAATAGTTAGATAAGCACTGTGTAGTAGTAAACTCCCTTCTGCTGTTGAACACACACTTTTCATCGTTCAGTCAACTCAATATACTGTACATACAGTACAGCTCAACATCCGGTTTGACTCAGAAATACGTCACATTATGGAAGTAAAATGAGTTGCAAACACTGATGTTCTATTCTATATCCAGATCTGAAACAATACAGCCGTTTTTGTCCATCAAACACAGTTACATGCAGTAGGAAAGGAACACAAACTGGCTTGTATTCTCTCTCCAACACAGGAAGTGTTATTTACCCGCTTATTAGGATTAGGAATCTAGCGCTGGCACTGAAATTACATTCTTAATGCGCTCAATACCGTCAGCTCGCCTGCTCACATTTCTCACACATTTTTTCTGTCCTCCAAAGCCAACAAAGACTCTAACTTGGCATTATATTTACATCAAAATTGCATTATATTGGAAGCTACAATGCAGAACGTTTTTATTGGAAACGCATCGTTCATCTGCAACTGAATTATTCCCGAGGCCGTCATGTAGCATTCATTCAACTACTCGCAAATTCTCATTTCAGATGTTCATGTGTGACACAAAAGAGGGCGAGACATCAAAGTCTGGAAATGATCACGTGATGCGAGAGACGTGTTTGATTCGCGGGTCGAGCCCGTGGGAACGGCACCTCTACTAACCCGGCGCTGCTCACTGACCCAAGCACGATTGACCTTGTTTATGAGCCGTTATGAGCATCAATAATTAAAGCTGTGTGATGCTGGAGCTTCAGCCCTCGTCACACAGAGCCGAGGAATAATGTCACTGTGAAGATTACAGATGCACTACCTACTGACTAAACCTCAGCACCTTTTTATTTTATTTATTTATTTTTTAAATCATGGCATTGGTATGATTAGGACAATAATAAATAATAATAATGGATCATATTTTATATTATATAATATTTACGATACAAAATTAGAGAGCAGGGAAGTAATATCAATGTGTAAAAGTACTAATTAAATCCGCATTTTTCAAAAATTGTCATTGCATTGTTTTGAGGTGTATAATAAATAATAATATTGCATTATTTATAAAAAATATTTATAATTTAAAAAAATTCAAACAGATTTAAAATATATATATATTGTACACTATTTTTGTACAAATTATAATATTAAAATAATCTTGATGAAGCAGTGTTAATGTAATAATGTAAGTATTATGTAATAATAATAATAAATAATATTGCATTATTTATAATAATATTTACAATAAAAAAATTCAAACAGATTCAAAAGGGTTAAAATGTTTAAAAAAATGATATTGTACATTATAATATTTGTACAAATTATAATATTAAAATAATATTGATGAAGCAGTGTTAATGTAATAATGTAAGTATTATGTAATAATAATAATAATAATAAATAAAATATAAATTATAACATTATGAAATATAACAAATTTAATTAATTATTAAGTAATTAATAATTATTACATATAAATTATAAAGTGAAATTATATTTAATTGAATAATATCAATTTTTTAAAAATTCATATAATAAATATTATATTCATATAAAACTTGATTTTAAATATAACAAAATTATATGCAAAAACTAAATTTCAAATAAATTAAATAATATCTAAAAATAAATGTAAAATATAAATATATTATGTTATATATGATGTTACATATTTAAATATATGAAATTAAAAGAGATTTTAAATATAAGTTAAATGTATACATTTTATCAGCTATCATACTGATTCTCAATCATTACTTAAATATAACACAATTATTGGCAAGTTAAGCTAAATCATTGCTGTTAAAAAGTGCAATAAATCCCGAGTGTTCAGCTCACCAACGACCTCCTGAGCGACCAAATGATGATGATGAAAGTTTTCCAGCCTGTCATACATTATGTCTGATCTGTCTTCTCCTCTGTTTGACATGATGCATTATTGATGTGCGGATCATCATAATCATCATCCTCATCCTCATCCTCACGGCTCTGGGGTCTTCTTCATCGATCCGATGGATCACGGTGTCTCGATTAGCGCTTCACGTCATCTCTCTAGTCTGTGGTGTGCATTACATCGCTGTAGCGACATATAATTAACTTAGCCTGCTTTGTAGCAATCAATGCGCTGCCCTCAGGAGATTAACATCAGTGATGCTTGGGTTCAGAAGATCCTCACCTGGCCTCGATTACCCCTCGCTCGCTTGTTTACACGCAACTGAGAGATGAGACTGACGTTTACCTGTTTCCCACCGAGCACATCGGATTATAGCATGAAAAATATTGGGTATTTATAGCGCAAAATCATTGCGCAAAAATAACTTTACGGAGACATTTACAAACCAAATTATTTTAATTTATTGAATACAAAAAGTACTTTTTTTATTACTTGTGAATTATTGAAATTGTTGACATTGAAGTTATTTTAAATTCTTAAGATAGTTTCTTAAACATTGAATTAAATGCAAGGTAATAACCAGAATATCCAATAATAGGGTTGATTCAGGATAATTGGGAGGGACATCTAAATGGCAAAGAGAGACCGGAATTTTTTTTTATAGATATTTAATAATAAACAAGCCTGCAATACACAAGGGCTCTTATTTTGAAATGTCTACTACTTCCAGCTGCTCAAACATGAAATATGCATCTTACAACCATCTAAAACAATACAAAGAACATTCAGTAAACATTGTCATAATTCACCAGCACAACAGTCGATCGGAAGGGATCATATTTGCGGTATTCGTTGATTGCGAACTGAGATTGAGAACGAGCTACAACGTGTTTTTACTTTGAACGTGCAGCGCTCACATATTGATTTTATTAAATCATTGCCTTTTGAGGTTTAATAATTCATTTATGCCATTTAACAATTGCTGTTGTCATTATGGAAACTTGTTTCCGCCACAAAATAAAAAAGGTTATTGCACCTTTATATCTCACAATTCTGACTTCATATCTCACAATTCTGACTTTATATCACACAATTCTGACTTTATCACACAATTCTGACTTTATATCACACAATTCTGACTTTATATCACACAATTCTGACTTTATCACACAATTCTGACTTTATATCTCACAATTCTGACTTTATATCACACAATTCTGACTTCATATCTCACAATTCTGACTTCATATCTCACAATTCTGACTTTATCACACAATTCTGACTTTATATCACACAATTCTGACTTTATATCACACAATTCTGACTTCATATCACACAATTCTGACTTTATATCACACAATTCTGACTTTATATCACACAATTCTGACTTCATATCTCACAATTCTGACTTCATATCTCACAATTCTGACTTTATATCACACAATTCTGACTTCATATCTCACAATTCTGACTTTATATCACACAATTCTGACTTTATATCTCACAATTCTGACTTAATATCTCACAATTCTGACTTCATATCTCACAATTCTGACTTTATATCTCACAATTCTGACTTTATATCACACAATTCTGACTTTATATCACACAATTCTGACTTTATATCACACAATTCTGACTTTATATCACACAATTCTGACTTCATATCTCACAATTCTGACTTCATATCTCACAATTCTGACTTTATATCTCACAATTCTGACTTTATATCACACAATTCTGACTTTATATCACACAATTCTGACTTCATATCTCACAATTCTGACTTCATATCTCACAATTCTGACTTCATATCTCACAATTCTGACTTCATATCTCACAATTCTGACTTTATATGACAATTCCGACTATCACACAATTCTGACTTAAATCTCACAATTCTGACTTTATCACACAATTCTGTCTTTATCACACAATTCTGTCTTTATCACACAATTCTGTCTTTATTTCTCACAGTTGCAACTTCATATCTCACAATTCTGACTTTATCACACAATTCTGACTTTATATCTCACAATTCTGACTTTAAATCACACAATTCTGACTTTAAATCGCACAATTCTGACTTTAAATCGCACAATTCTGACTTTAAATCGCACAATTCTGACTTTAAATCACACAATTACAACTTTATATCACGCAATTCAGAATTTATAACTCACAATTGCGACTATATTACTAATTCTGAGATCAGAAAAGCGAGATGTAAACTCGCAATTGTGATAAAAAAAAAAGTCGAATTATCTTTCAAAATGTTTTATTCTGTGGCGAAAACAAGCTTCCATACTTCAGGCCCCAAATTTAAGACCTCAAGAAACAAACAATATGACTTTGGTTACACCATTTATTACATTTTATGCCCTTAAATTTGTGAAAAATTAAAATAAACAATAAAAAAAAGTATTTGCACACGCAGTCCTAAATACATTTTTCAGTTCACATTCATCTATTTTCAGTGGCAAATGTGAGCGAAATGCTCGATCCCTGATATTTAAGAATTATTTTGACCTTATGTTTGGAAAAAAGAAGAAGCTGATTTTAAGTGAGATTGACGCTGATGGCAAAAGCATGAAATTGGAGCGTTCCCATTTACTCCTGGTGGCCGTTTTGTGTGGCGAGCGACAATTAAACACGGCGGGTGAAAAACACACGGCTCGGAAGAAACAAATCGACTGCCATCCATCTTGCTTCCACCCGTGTCATTCTTAAGTGCAATAGCTCACGGCAACCAAACAGGCCGGAATTAAAATTGGCCGACACCCATCGAAATAATTCAGATGAACGCGCGAGTCGCTATAAATAGATGCGATCCTGAAAACCCCATCGGTAATGTGAGTTCAGAGGCACGGATGAGTGTTTAAGAGGCCGGATCAATAGGAGAACATTTGAGTAGGTGTTTCTCCTCAAAGCGACTCCATTGCCTTCCAGAGAAATCCATTTGCAGTGAGCTAATGATCTGCTGCGCAGTAAGAAAAGTCTTTCTTTATTTATTTTGGGGACAGCAGGCTGGAGCCGAGTGGCTGGCACTGATAACCACCCGTCTCTGCTTGAGCCCGGCATAAAGTGTCTGTTAATCTGCCTCTCTGACCAAACACACAACCAAAACGAGAGCGAGAGACACCGATAACAGGACAGAGAGAGAGAGGAGGGTGGGACCATCAGATCAAGTTTCCGTCAGCTCAAATAGCTGTTGACCAGCTCAACCGTCCTCTATCTGCGTCTCTTTTCTGTCAATCAGGGGAAATTAGAGACAGCGCTGACGAGAAAGAGAGAGAACAGCGAGGAAATGTCCAGAATAGCATTCGACCACAACACTCTGTGTAATGCCAAATACTGGTGGACAAAATGTGCAGTTTCAATGACATTATTGCACATATATATATATATACATATATATATATATATATGTGCAATAATGCGCTGTCATCATATATATATATATATATATATATATATATATGCAATTTTACTTTAAGTCTTTTTTGATCAAACTGTCAAATGATGAAGTGAGTAAATGATTTAAAAAAATAAACATTTTAAAAATGACTATAGAGGTTATGCACTGACGTCCCTCAGCCGGACTGAGTGGCAGAAGAGCTGCTGTGTGACTGGATTTAATAGAGGAAACTGTGAAAACGCCAGTAAAACAAACGATTATCAGTTTAAACTAAAGGTTGAACTCGATATAGTGTTTCTTACAACTTACCAAAGATCCAGTGATTATGGATATTGACATGCAGCAGGAATCAGGAGTCTGTAAAAATATTTTATACATTTATACAGTCAATCTCAAAGCTCTTTCCCGTTTTAGATGCGTTTCGTGTGTTTTCCACAGCATTCACACTAAAAATAAATGCTGCCACTCAGTGTGTGTAACCGCAGTCACGTGACGTCACGCGCATACACACTACAGAGAGAAGCAGAAAGCTCATACTAGCGCTCTTATACACAAACGCCTCAGACATTCAGGGACGAGTGCCGATACTCAGTGTTAACCTCATCTTCGTCAATGTCGCGGCTAAGAAAACTGTCGACAGGATGATTGAAAATCAGTTTGCCTGAGCTAAAGCTTAAACCCCAATACACCGATCAAGATTTTATTTCTTCTCAGATTTTCCATTAAATTCAATTTGCATGTCTGAAAGATGTTATTGTGAGTGTGTTTGTGTTAAGTTTTAGCTGGTCTCTTCTCTGAAGCACAATGGTCAGTGTGTGTGTGAGAGAATCAAACACCCCAAAGGCTCTGGAGCCATTACACACGACACGGCTCCTTTGATTGGTTGCATTCAGCTGCCAAAAAAGGGAAATTGAGTTGTCGCCGCTAGCACACAGGTAGCAATCACACTCTTTGGCGTTCAGTGCGGCGTCCCTATTGAGCGGCTGGATATTAAATCCCCACAGACACACACACGTGCACACGCCAGTATTGTCCATTTATTTCCAGCCCAGCATCACTGCGATCCTCCTGCTGGATTCAATAAACGGTGAATTCAAAAAGGCATGGAACACGGGCCATTTTACGACGATATATTGCAATTTCAGACCAGCTAACCTCCAGCAACAACTACAAAAATGTGTGATATTTTGTGTTTGTTAAAAAGGGTTTAAAAAAAAAAGAAGAATTTTTTTCAAAAGAAGATACTGATATATATACATATACATATATATATATATATACATACATATATTAGTGCTGTCAATCAATTAAAAAAATTAACTAGATTAATCACAACTAGATTTTTTCTATGATTAATCTCAATTAATCGCAAGTAAATACACTTACGTTTTTAATATATTTTATAATGCATAAATTTCAGTTAATCTCCAAAATTAATGTTAAAAAGAAATAAATAATGAACATTTTAAATACTTGTTTAATGGCATCTTTTAATGAATGAAGGCCAGTATCACTTACACTAATACAGCTACTGATGTCTCAATAAACATGATTTTTCCCCCCAAATTTTGATATAGTTATAGCTAAAGGATGACTGAAAAACGGATGCTGCATTAATTGCGTTAAATATTTAAATGCGTTAAACAAGACAAAAATAAATCGCATTCATATTAACGTTGACAGCACTAATATATATACATACCCCACCGAGATTTTTTATGTTTTAAGTCTCTTCTTTGATTTATTTGATTAAAAATACAAAACAAACCCAGTAATATTGTTAAAAATTATTTCAATGTAAAACAGCTGTTTTCTATGTGAATATATTTTAAAGTGTAATTTATTCCTGTGATCAAAGCTGAATTTTCAGCATCATTACTCCAGTCTTCAGTGTCACATGATCCTTCAGAAATCACTCTAATATGATGATCTGATGCTCAAGAAACATTTATGATTATTATCAGTGTTGTCAACAGTTGTGCTGCTTCCTATTTTTGTGCAAACAGTGATTCATTTTTTTCAGGATTCTTTGAGTTCAGGAGAAAAGCATTTCATTAAAAAATAAATATTTTGCATTATTATAAATGTCTTTACTGTCACTTTATATCAATTTCATGCGCCCTTTCTGAAGAAAAGTATTAATTTCTTTAAAAAATAAATAAATAAATAAATAAAAATTGACCCAAAACTTTTGATCGGTAGTGTATATCCTCTGAATGTCAGTACTACATTAAACTACTATATATAATGTTGAATATAATGTATAACAATCCAATGGGAGAATATTTGTGCAAAAAGTGGACTACATTATTTTAAATATATCTAGGCAGTGACAGTGCAAGCTTGTTTGTCTAAAATAATTCTGTATTTTCAGCTTCAGAATCATGAATAATTTTATTTTAGTGTTACTATTGGATTTCAGCACCAAGTTGAAGGACATTCATTTACACACACAATGTAAAACCAAATTTAGCATTTCTATCAAATTTTTTTCTTAAAGCTGCCGTCGGCAACATTTTTTTAATCATAATCAGTGAAATCGACACTATAATCCGACAGAACAACATAAATAAAGTAGTTTTAGAAAAAACCCAAGCTTCTAACTCCACCTGGAGCGTGTTATTTGTTTTGCAAAAGTCCACCGCTCCCGGTTCATTGTGTCCAATCAGCGCAGGGGGGTGTGAGATCTGACGGCCAATCACAGGTCGTGCACACGCCACCCCTCGCGCACGTCACAATCACATGCACACGCCTGAAGCTCGCAGTAACGAAGAGTGATGGCGGAAAAGATTACAATTCCTCGTTTAACCTCAAGAGCAAGGAGGTAAAAACAACACAGGAAAAGAGAACACCTGCTGAAAAGAAAGAAATAAAGAAAGAAAGCGGCCGTGCCCGTAATAAAACCAGGATCAACATCGGATCGGCATTTGAAAGGTGGAGAGATTTACGTGATTTAATTGGGTTCAAGCTGGATGCAGAGCTTGCAACATTTCTTCTTGACAGGTAATTGTGCTTTATCAACCAGTTACTTTATTTCTGAGTGTTATGTTAGTAATCTAAGTGTGTTTGCCCAAATGTGTTGGTATGGATAGCTAACGTTAGCACTTGTTGGGCAGGTTCGTGGTGCACACGCACTGACGAGCACACACTCGGTGGGGGGGTATTCGGTGATAGTGGGGGAGGGGCACCAGAGTTGTAAACATTCAAAATTTTGCCTAAGTCCACTCAATCTGCCAGACTTGCCGACTGCAGCTTTAATCTTTGATCAAATGTCTTCAATATAATAGCAAAATCGCTTTAATATCGCAATAATTATTGTATTGTGAGTTCAGTATCGTGATATGTATCGAATCGTGGCATGAGGGAATTGTTACACCCCTAATATATATATATATATATATATATATATATATATATATATATATATATATATATATATATATATATATATATATATATCTCCTGTGTGAATGTACAGTAGTTGTTTGGAGTGAAATAGCTCTTCAGTGCTAGAGGTGCCAGAGGCTCCCGACTCCCGAATGTCGTCATCACAGGAAACAGCAAAACATGATAAAATGAGCTGAGAGACGCTGAACTCTACAGAGCGAGAGAAACACAGATGAGACGGAAAAACACAACGTTTGAAAGCGACCTCCTGAAGCGCTTCGTAACTGCAGAGGACGGGCCACATCTCTCATGTTCAAGACTGCGCGTCCCACGAGTGATTGTTACCAAGGGTTTGTGTGAAAGAAGTGTGTCAGACAGAGGATCTCAGCATCAAAACCCTGGAGTCCTAATGATGTCCGTGTCCCAGACGCCAGGCACCAAAACAAACCAGTCTTACGCTGGCTTTATGGGCTTCTCTTCGCCGAGTTTAACAAGGCTGAGAAATTCCACTCTCATTACAGGCTGGAGGAAAGTGGGGGACATTGTAAAAAGTCTCCTCTGAATTATTCATTTGCGTGATTTTCCCCACTTTAAGACTCGACCGCCTGAGGAACGAGAGATGCTGTGTGAGGCGTAGGGTTGCATGATATGTCAAAGAAAAATCGATATTGCAATATGGCTTGGTGCGATTGTCAAATTGCACACTCTAAGATTTAATTAAGTAAATATATGCGTTCCTGGTTTTAGACTGCATGCGTGTAAATGAAAAACAGCTTCATTCTGAAACCAGAAGCGCATATTTAATGTCTTAACTGGGCAAACTAAAAGTTTGTTGGTTTACTGTTTGAAATGAAGAAATTAAGATATAGAATAAGTATATGGTATTGTATTTTCACAAAAAAATTATTATTTTTATGACTTGATTTTTTTTATTTGACAGTACAATAGTATTACTACAATATATTTCTTATTTTGTTTAATATTTTATTTAATAATAAAATAATATTTATAAAATTATAATGATAAAAATACATTTATTATGACTTGATTTTTATTTTACAGTCGAGTACTATTATTAAAATATATTTTCTATTTAGATTTAATAATAATAATAATCCATAATTACTATTTTATAGTCATGACCCAAAAAAAGTGTTATATGGCCTATGAAAACTCAAATGTCAAATGTAAAGAGTTTTTTTTTTTTATTAAACTTTATACTTGGAAACTGAAAAAGGGTTTGAGTTGATTTTACCAAATAATTTAGGATTTTGCACTCAGAATTATCTTCAGAATGAAAAGAAATATTTCTGCCTTTAAAAAAAAAAAAAAAAAAAAATTCAACCCCTCTCACTCTGAATCATTCTTTCCAAAAAAATAGCTATTCAAGGCATATGGTGAAATTTCCTGGATTTTTTCATACCACAATGTCAGTTTTGCAATGCTATGCTTTCTCATTCATATTTGTGTGCTTCCTGTTTGCTTTACCCAGCCCTCCCAATCCCCGGCTCCACTAACCGGAGGTCTCGTCCACGCGCTCCTCCACCGTGTGCTCCTTCTGGTGGACCCACTCGCTGTTGCACTTGAAGTAGATCTGCGTGGCTGGCGTGGCCTTGCAGTAAAGGTTGACGGGCTTGTTCTTCACGATGTACGCCTCCTCTGGCTCCATCAGAAAGTGGGGGAGAGGCTCGGGCGGGTCCGAGGGGAACGTCTCCGGGAGCTCGCCCAATCCCAGATAGTCATCATCTACAGAGGGAAGAGAAGATGAGAAGGAGTGAGTCTCATACAAAGCGTTGATGGGTGTTTTTTAGGGATTGTTGGTGTACATGTGTTTGCCTGCGAGGCTGATGGGATGTGAGCTACTGTTCGACAGCTAGAGCTAAAGAGGAACACATGCAGGCGTGTAGTGTGCTGTAATCAAATGCAGATTCTGCATGTAAGGATAGAAATGTATTCCGAAGGAAGGAAGGAAGGAAGGAAGGAAGGAAGGAAGGAAGGAAGGAAGGAAGGAAGGAAGGAAGGAAGGAAGGAAGGAAGGAAGGAAGGAAGGAAGGAAGGAAGGAAGGAAGGAAGGAAGGAAGGAAGGAAGGAAGGAAGGAAGGAAGGAAGGAAGGAAGGAAGGAAGGAAGGGTTTGGGTGGGTGGATGGATGGATGGATGGATGGACAACAGAGATAAATGGATGGATGGATGGATGGATGGAACAACAGAGATAGATAGATAGATAGATAGATAGATAGATAGATAGATAGATAGATAGATAGATGAAACACTAATTCCTCAATAACATGTGGTGTGTCCAACTTAATTCACACTCAAACTCTGTATCATGCAGTTATGAATGGTTTCCTCCCATTACCCGGAGCTCGTGTGGCCGGAAGCATTGGCGTTCACACACTTACATGCAGTGCGTTTGGTGCCTGAGACTAAATATGTAAGATTTAATTTCCTTCAAAAACCTGCGGCTGTCTCCTTCAGCCGAGGGAATCTGGTTTATTTAATTCCACAGATATTTGTCTGCAGACGGGGAACCGTCCCCTGTAATTACGGCTGGCTTTCATCAGAGCCCTGCCTCACCGGTGTCTTCCTCATCAAACACAAGCCTGTGTTTATCTGACGCTGGCGGAGCGACGGGGTTCACCGAGGAAAGTAAACCGGAAGAGGCAAACGACATTCCCTTCGAGGACTATGAAACACCACTCAAGAGGGAGTCGCTTTAATGCGCCCCATGTTTGACGGTCAAGTTCAAATATCCACGAGAGAGAAGCGCGAGGCCATTTGGAGAGCGTTCGTCACCTGCAAATACGCTTTCTATTCTTAACAACTGACCGCCAGACATCAATTATTTACACAGGAGAAGAATGAATCTGGAGAGACAGACAGAAAGGACAGGAGGCAGAGCCAGCCTTTTAAAAGGGTAGTTGATTTCTAACTTTAGTTAGTGTGTAATGTTGCTGTTACAACACATGCAAAAGTTACCACGCTCAAAACAAAGGGAGATATTTGTTTTAAAGGGGTGGTAAAATGCCCTTTTCACAAAATGTAAAATAAATCTCTGATGTCCCCAGAGTGTGTGTGTGAAGTTTTAGCACAAAAGACCCCAGAGATATTTTTATATAACATGTTAAAATTGTCAGAGGGTTAGCAAAAATGCACCGTTTTGTGCCTTGCCCTTTAAATGCAAATGAGCTGCTGCTGAGGGCGGGGTTTCAAGAGCTTGTGTGTGTTAGCAGCTGCGATTACCTCACGCACACACACTAAAATGACAGAAACATAAAATGCCTTTAATGTTAAAACAGAGTCAGAGAAAGATGGAGAGACTCAAGAAGAAGTGGCAACATGCAGAATGCAACAGGACGTCTCTGAATGGTTAGTTGATGAATTTATGTTGCTGATGTGGAGTTAACTATCTTCAATTAGCATATTCTGTCATGGTAATCTATAAACTGCTCGTATAGGAACTGTTGTGAGATGCACACAGAGGGACTTTCTACTGCATGTGAAGAGACGGATGCTTAAGTTTGAGCGGACTCACAAATGTCCTCTCCTCAACATGGACTGCATGTTCCCGGGGGCGGGGCTTATGTACATTTTAGGGTTGGTGATGTCACTCTGTGTGTATCTCACAACAGTTGCCACACAAGTGATTTTATAGATTATCATGACAGAATATGCTAATCAAAGACTTGAAGAGAGTTAACTCCACATCAGCTACATAAATTCATCAGCTAATCATTCAGAAACATCCTGTTGCTTCTACATCTTCTTCTTGAGTCTCTCCATCATTGTCCGACGGTTTCTGACATTTTAGTGCTTGTCTGCGTGAGGAAACACACACACACACACACACACACACACACACGCACACACACGCACTCTGTGCTGGCAGCAGCAGCTCATTTGCATTTAAAGGGACACACACGAAACAACACGTTTATACTCACCCTCAAAAAGTGACCATATTTAACAAGCTGTAAAAAAAAAATTGAGATAAAACTTCACATACACACTCTGGGGACATCAGAGACTTATTTTACGTATTGTGAAAAGGGGCATTATACCACCCCTTTAATACCATATTATTAATACCCTTATAATAATAGTAATAATAATTATTATTATTGTTGTTGTTACCACTACTACAGCTATTATTTTTATTATTTGTCCTCTTCCTTATCCTCCAACCTCCCCTTCATTCCTGATGAAATCACTTCATTATTATTGTTGTTATTATTATTGCTACTACCATTACTATTATATCATTATTGTATTATTATATTATTATATATCCTCATCCTCCATTTACTATTTTTACTATTATTATCATCATTATTATTATTGTCATCAATTTTTTTTTTTTTTTTAATTATTATTACATACTTTATGCTTCCACACAGACACACACACACACACGCCATGTTGGCTGTTGTTATGTTGGCCTTGTTTTTTGTTGTATCTGTCACCTGTAAATAGTATATTTGTTTGCATAATAAAAAATAAATAAAAAGTAATAAATAAAGGACATGAGAGGTTCTCGTCTCTCACCGGGACGAAGCTGCGATACCACATCAATATCAGTCGTGATGTAAGGGGCCCGTGTCTATCGGCTGTGTGTCGAGTGTTAAGGGAACGAGAAGATGGAGGTCAACCGGTGAGACTGCATTAGCACATGAGCCCCAGGGGCTTCTGGGTAAAGTGTGTCTGCTTTCATCACATGTGGGTCCTCAATCACACCTGCCCATCACAGGCCCCTAATCACCTGCTAATTGAAGGGGAGCCGTAACCTCGACTTGACCTTTCCCTCCACACACATCTGTGACACACTGAACAGAACACGAAGTTTAACTCATTTTCAAAAGCAGTAACTAGATTTAATCATCTATAAAAATAACTCATCAACATTAAAAAAACTGGGTGGTTGCTAGATTCTGAGTGGTGTTGTGTAAGCGGCCTCTAAGTTAATAACTAATGATCTTTACAACAGAAGTGAATCAATAACTTTATTCTAGCTCCTGTAAAGCCAAAACAATCTGTTACTTTAATTCCCTATTATCACTGTAAAGCTGCTCTGAAACAATCTATATTGTTAAAAGTGCTGTATAAATGAAGGTGACTTGTTATTCAGATTATGAGCATTTAATCAAACCCTAAATCCTGAGCAGCATTAATACTGATATTTGACTCAGTTGGGGATATTCAAATTAATTAACCAAGCATTAATACCATTGATCAGCCCTACCAATCGTGGATGTTTTTTTTCCACTAAAAAACAAACATTATGTTATTTGATTGATACTGTGAAGCTGCTTTGATGCAATTTATATAGTGAAAAGCGCTATATAAATACACTTGACTTGACTCAGTGGTTATGTTTACATGCACACCTTTTGTTTCAATCAGACTGAATTTATTCCGTTAGATGAATTCGAAATGAAGTGTCAAGAGCTTCAAATTGGAATTTTTTTTGGACATGCGTACACTACACAAATATACAGTTTCACGATGTTTGTGCATAAGTATTCTCATACATTGGTTCTTTATTTGTTTTAAACAGCAGACTTAATATTGATCCATTTCTGGTAATAATTTGGAGTCAGTGAGCATATGAACCATTGTGCTGTGCTGCTTATATTTATAAAAATGCCCATTGACTGGTGGGAAAGAAAGGAAAAAAAAAAGATACTATGGAAGTCAATGGGGTCCATCAACTGTTTGGTTACTCATATTCTCTAAAATATCTTATTTTGTGTTCAGCAGGAGAAAGAAATTCATACAGGTATGAAACAACTTGAGGGCGAGTAAATGATGACAGAATTTTCATTTTTAAGTGAACTATCACTTTAACAAAAAAGAAAACACATGGTGGTGTACTATAAAAACGGATTAACATTCAGTCTCTATTATAGTGACATTACAACAACACGGGAAAACCTGCAGAGAGCTTCCCATTGGACGGTATCTGAGCAAACCAGGGCAGGTTTATCAGCTCAACAATTAGCTGTGGACCAGAACCAAGACCCGGTGCGACTGCCAGCCCTGCTGAGCACGATCCCTATCTCAGTCACACACACATGCATCCAAACACACACACTTGAACAATTCTTGAACGCTGTCCTCATGCCAAACCACTGACAGTCATGTAACGCTCGCAGACACCGAGATCGCCAGCGTTTCAGACCTTGACCCAAAAAAATTGTAAAGTCACAGAACCACGGCATTTGTCTGTCTCGTGGCAGGCCTGAGAGATCAGACGCTGGCATGAGACGCTTGTGCTCCAGTTCGTCAGCAGAAATAATAAATAAAAGAGAATAAAAGAGGCGAAAGGCACTGGAGAAATGGAAAAACATGACAGAAAATTGCCCTCACGCCAACAAGCCCCCACAGACTTGCAGATCTCGAGGGGACAAAAGAGACAGAATAGAGTTCACATTCAGTCCTGCATAAAAACACACCGCATAATGCAGCACATGCGGCGCCTATCACACCTGCGCCCTTTAAGGCAAGAAAATACAGGCAAAATCACTGTTTTTATTTAATGCACTGGTCTATTTGGAGATTCTGGTTCCATATTTTGCATCCATAATGTGTCTTCTCTCAGACTAGTGGGAAGAAAATATTTTTTTTCTTTTAGACTTTATTTTATTGCACTTGTATTTAAGACTGTAGGTTTCAATTCTAATAAATGTCTAACTCTTTCCATGCCAGAATTTTCCGTAATTTATGAGACGCTTGCCCGCCATTGATGGAATTTTCTGGCTTTCCGTGTTTTCACAATATACGGTAGGAGAACTTCTGAAAGAGTAGAGAAGCTACAGATTTTAAAAAAGCAATAAAAGCATTGTTTATGCACATTGTATTTTTTGAAAAAACATTTTTAAAATGTGGCTTTATGAAACTTATCCACATTCAAGTGTTGATTAAAAAAAACGCATGAAGCTAGAATAAAACGTTTTGTTTTTGTTGTATAAAGATACAGATAGACTAGTACTTATAGTCAGAAAGATAATCTGTTGACGTCGTTTCTACAAGTTCTGATTGGTTAACAGTACAGATAATTCAACGTATGAACATGACATTCTGTTATTTACGCAAAGAACAGAATATTCCTTTGCCATGGTCACATGCCTCTCATAATAATAAACAGTCCCTGCAAAGACATAGATAAACTCAGGGAAAAGATATGGCCTGTTTTGTCAGGACTTCACTGGAACAGAACATAAAACCTCATTCACACCGATACATGATTCACTGTAATACAGTGACCAATCGTGCTATAAACTCAAAAAAGAATCACACTAAGTACGCATGAGTTAGTGGATACATGTAGTGCGTCAAGAACCCTAGAGTTCTATAGAACTCTTCTGAAGGGTTCTTTAAAAATTGAGTCAAGAACCATAGGTTTCAATATCAAACCACACTGAAGGGTTCTTTAAAATACAATCAAGAAGCTTAGGGTTCAATATAGGAACCCACTGAAGGGTTCTTTAAAATTGAGTCAAGAACCCTAGTGTTCTATATAGAATCACATTGAAGGGTTCTTTAAAATTGAGTCAAGAACCCTAGAGTTCTAAATAGAACCACATTAAGGTTCTTGACTCAATTTTAAAGAACCCTTCAGAGCTCAATATAGAACCAGACTGAACCTGTTTTCTAAGAGTATACGGTCTTAACTGCTGACGTGGACAGTTGACCCTCAACAGAAGTGTGTGTGTGTGTGTGTGTGTGTGTGTGTGTGTGTGTGTGTGTGTGTGTGTGTGTGTGTGTGTGTGTGTGTGTGTGTGTGTCGTGTTGGGCTCCACCCCGTCTGCTTGCCGTCATGCTGGGGAGGCTTCACGCCAGACTGCCACGCTTTGATGCTGGAGCTCGGGATGTAATTTGAGTCACAGTTATCATGGTCACATCTAGAAAACTCACCCACACCTCCCCTTGGAAAAACAGGCCTGTTGAATTTCCACAGAAATAAAAACAAGAAAAAAGCGTGCATAAAAGAGTCTGACCTTGAATCATCTGAGCTGCTCAGTGTCTTTTAATTGCCTGTGAGTTTTTAGCTTTAGCAGTCACACGGCACAGTCACTGCGTGACCTCCGTCACCTTTAGAAACTAGAACAACACGCTTAAAGCAATTAGTGTTTCGTCTATTCTGATGCAATGTTTCACTGAAATCACTTCGCCTTCACCAACAAATCTGCAACCCTTTAGGGTGACCTTAATCAGAAATCACCCCAAATTGCTTCCATGTGAAGTGAGTTTCAAATTTAATTTCATACATTTCCACTGAGGATATTATAATATGCAAAAGTGTTTCCACTGGATCATATTATGCCATAGTACTATAATAACCGAAAAAGGCTTTTCTGAATATGAATCCACATGTGAATTTGGATTATGATGCTTACTTTATTGTTTGTGCATAAATCAAATTAAAACAAATCTGGAGGGGAAACAATTGGGTTTTGGCATCGTTGAGCAACTTGTCCAGACCATCAAATCCACAAGTGAACCAGGCATGTTTTAAAAAATGTCATTAATATGTATATTTTGTGCATAAACTATTATTCAAAATTGTTTTTTAGAAAGAGTCTCTTCTCCTCACCAAGGCTGCATTTATTTTATCAGAAATACAATAAAAACCTTTTACTGAAAGTTTTTACTTTCACAAAATTGCAGTTTTGTGAATATCTAGTAAAGTGTAATGTATTCCTGTGATCAAAGCTGTATTTTCAGCATCATTACTCCAGTCTTCAGTGTCACATGATCCTTCAGAAATCAGGAGAATATGAGGATCTGATGCACAACATTGAAAGCAAACATTGCTGCTGCTTCATATTTGAGAGGAAACAGTGTAAATAAAATGAAACTCTTCTTTGAAAAGTAATAACTCTGCCCCTCGATTTGTAAAAGTACCATAAGATGACCTACATTTATAAATATTGCGAGCAGAATGCCACGGAAAGCTGGAAAGCGCGAGCGCATCTAATCCACATTGCTGTAACGCGTATGACGCGCTCAGAAACTGCAGCTGGAATGAAAGCTTGACTGTATGAACACAGAAAGACAGAGATGGACAGAGAGAGAGAGAGAGAGAGGGAATATTCAGGCAAACACTTTTCTATTGGATTTCTCCTGCTGGAATGGCTCATGAAAATGAAACGCAGTCTCGTAAGCTCTGATATTAAGGCAGAAGCGTGCAGTGACCCGACGGATCACAGTTCAGTCCTGCGAGCCTGGAATAACAAACACTTCACAGCGGCACTGCATGCATTCATGTGTTTGGAGCGCAATATAGTTTTCATTCATATACTGAACTATTTTTTATTTTTATAATTTTCCATGTTCACGTTTTTTGTTTTTGTTATTTTCATTCGTTTTTAGTGCTTTTTTAATATTTATATAGTTTTTATTTCAGTTTTTGTTATTTTAAAACTTCAAAAAACTAAAGAAAATGAGAAACGTTGCCTTGTCAAATAAGTTTTAACTTTTTTTTTTTTTTACTTTGTTATATGTATACACCACCATTCAAAAGTTTAGGGCTAGTAAGATGTTTTATGTTTTTGAAAGAAGTCTCACCAAGGCTGCATTTATTTGATCAAAAATACAGTAAATACTGACATATTTTTACAATTTAAAGTATTTATTTTCAATGTGAATATCTAGTAAAGTGTAATTTATTCCTGCGGTCAAAGCTGAATTTTCATCATCATTACTCCAGTCTTCAGTGTCACATGATCCTTCAGAAATCACTCTAATATGATGATCTGATGCTCAGGAAATATTTATAATTATTGGTAATGTTGAAAACAGTTGAAACTGTGATACATTTTATATTTCAGGATTCTCTGACGAATAGAAAGTTCTAAAGAACATTATAAATGTCTTTACTGTCACTTTTGATCCATTTAATGCATCCTAGATGAATAAAAGGACTGACCCGAAACTGTTTGAAAGGTAGTTTATATTAACAAAACATGTTTTTAATGGTTTTAGTTTCAGTTAACAATAATATTCCTGGTTTGGAGTTGCTGAAACTCGAGAGATCTTTATTAGCTCTTCCAAAGCCAGGCAGTACAGACACAGACACCAAAGATCTGTGTGAGGAACTCGAGAATAAAGAGCTCATAAGGAGCGGGTTCCTTAAAATAAAGTCCTTTGTAACTCGCCACACGAGAGGAACAACTCTTTGAGAAGCGGTGCGGACAAGATAAGCAGCAGAAACGAGTGTGATGCGATGCGTGTGAGAAAACAAACACAGCAGCTGTAAGATCAGGCAAGCCCCTCTTCACCTCCCATTCATAAGGCGGATCGCAGATGAAACGAGTGTGAGGGACAAACATCTTCAAAGCCAGAAAGAAAAACCTAAAACAACAAGTCTCCGCATGTGCAGAGAGCACGTGTACCCAAACAATCCATTCTGACAAGAGCATGCTGGGAATAAATGATGTAGGACGTGTCCTCGGGTTCACTGGCAGCCAGAGTCTCTTTCACCCGAAGCCTAATTGTGTTTTCAATTAATGCCGGCGCTGGATGTGTGTAAAAGCAGCAGTGAATCCTCAGTGATGCGTGTTTAGTGCATCTGAAGTGTTTCTGGAAGCGCATGCGAGTCTGAGAAACAGGGAAATATTGCAATAAAACTGGAAGCAATTGATACAATAAAGACGAGAGGGAGAAAAGCGCGTGGTTGAAAGCGTTCAAATTACATCATTATTTTAGACGATATAATAAACAGCAATTAAGTAACGGGGCAGACAGAGAAGACAGTTATTATTATTATGTTAAATAGCATTTATATATATATATATATATATATAACTTTATTGTCATTAACAAAAAACTGTTACAAAAAGTACAGTAACTCTACAGATTAAAAATTACACATTGCCTTTAAAAAATATATATATTATCGAAAGGAGAAAAGCATGTTGTTGAACACTTTCAAAACGGCCTCCCTATTTTATTACGGTATAAATAAATAAACGTCATAAATAAACGGCATACAAATAACGTCATAAATAAATGGCATAAATGAACAAATAAACAGCTTTAAAAAAATAAATAAACAGCATAAATAACTAAAATTATCCTTATTATTTTAATTAGCATTTACCAGTAAAACTTTATTATTATTAACAAAAATAAATGTATCAAACTACTAATGATTGAATTTCAATGACTCAAAATGACACATTACCTTCAAATATATATATTTCGAAATAAGAAAAGCACATAGTTGTGTTCACATTGGCCTCCCTATTTTGTGACAGTATAAATAAACTGCAATTGTATAAATAAACTGCAATTAAATAAATAAAAAATATGGCAAAGATAAATAAATATATGGCATTAATAAATACAATTATTATTATCATTATATTTAATCACATTTACCAATAAAACTCTATTAATAACTTGCTAGACTGACTTGCAGTAAATCTAGATATAAAAAAATGACATTACCTTTAAAAAAAAAACTTTTCAGAAGATTTTCATTGTTATACAGAGATATTTACCCATTTAGAAAATGATGTGTGTAAAGCTGCGCGTCTCAGTAATGCGTGTTTTGACACGAGTTTAGTGCATCTGAAGAGTTTCTGGAAGCGCATGAGAAACACCAAACGCTGCAGGGAAATATCGCAATAGAACTGGAAGCAATTTGACAAAAGACAAGAGGGAGGAAAGCACGTGGTGGAGCGCGTTGAAGACAGCACACTGCCAGATCAAGAGCAAACAAGAGGAGTTCTGGGTGGAATAACATGATTTGAAGAAATGAATCCGGCGAGAGATGTTTCTGAGGGAATGGAGTCAGCGTTTCGACACACTACAGATTCTGGACGCTTGCTGGAAAAGAAATGATATTTGAACAGAGTTGTGAATCTGCAGCCTCGACTGAATGTGATGAGATCAAAATACTGGGTAGCGAAGACATAACATCAACTCAATAATAGACAGACAACATCTCTCTGTGTTATGAAGTGCAGTGGTTTGAACAGTGACTGATTCACTTCATAATGAATCAACTCAAATGACTCACTGGCTGAATCTAATGAATTACTCTGTGAATCAGTGGATACTGAATCAAATCCAGCTAACAGTAAATGAACTGATTGAAAATGTTTATAAAGTGATTCACTAGATTCAGCTGGTGAGTTTGAGAGTCATTTGGTGAGTGAATCAGTGAATTAGTTTACTAGATCAAATTATTGGTGGGAAACTTAAAGCAACTCTGCGTGATAAACTGGGAGAGTACAAATCACACACACACCTCTACACGAGTTCTTCAGGTGTGTGTGACGTGAGATCAGCGCGTCACACACACCTCTACACGGGTCCTCCAGGTGTGTGTGACGTGAGATCAGCGCATCACACACTGCACCTCTACATGTGTCCTCCAGGTGTGTGTGACGTGAGATCAGCGCGTCACACACACCTCTACACGGGTCCTCCAGGTGTGTGTGACGTGAGATCAGCGCATCACACACTGCACCTCTACACGTGTCCTCCAGGTGTGTGTGACGTGAGATCAGCGCGTCACAAACACCTCTACACGAGTTCTCCAGGTGTGTGTGACGTGAGATCAGGGCGTCACACACACCTCTACACGTGTCCTCCAGGTGTGTGTGACGTGAGATCAGCGCATCACACACTGCACCTCTACACGTGTCCTCCAGGTGTGTGTGACGTGAGATCAGCGCATCACACACTGCACCTCTACACGTGTCCTCCAGGTGTGTGTGACGTGAGATCAGCGCATCACACACTGCACCTCTACACGTGTCCTCCAGGTGTGTGACGTGAGATCAGCGCATCACACACTGCACCTCTACACGTGTCCTCCAGGTGTGTGTGACGTGAGATCAGCGCGTCACAAACACCTCTACACGAGTTCTCCAGGTGTGTGACGTGAGATCAGGGCGTCACACACACCTCTACACGTGTCCTCCAGGTGTGTGTGACGTGAGATCAGCGCATCACACACTGCACCTCTACACGAGTTCTCCAGGTGTGTGACGTGAGATCAGCGCATCACACACTGCACCTCTACACGTGTCCTCCAGGTGTGTGTGACGTGAGATCAGGTCGTCACACACACCTCTACACGTGTCCTCCAGGTGTGTGTGACGTGAGATCAGCGCATCACACACTGCACCTCTACACGTGTCCTCCAGGTGTGTGTGACGTGAGATCAGCGCGTCACACACACCTCTACACGGGTCCTCCAGGTGTGTGTGACGTGAGATCAGCGCATCACACACTGCACCTCTACACGTGTCCTCCAGGTGTGTGTGACGTGAGATCAGCGCGTCACAAACACCTCTAAACGAGTTCTCCAGGTGTGTGACGTGAGATCAGGGCGTCACACACACCTCTACACGTGTCCTCCAGGTGTGTGTGACGTGAGATCAGCGCGTCACAAACACCTTTACACGAGTTCTCCAGGTGTGTGACGTGAGATCAGCGCGTCACACACACCTCTACACGGGTCCTCCAGGTGTGTGTGACGTGAGATCAGCGCATCACACACTGCACCTCTACACGTGTCCTCCAGGTGTGTGTGACGTGAGATCAGCGCGTCACAAACACCTCTACACGAGTTCTCCAGGTGTGTGACGTGAGATCAGGGCGTCACACACACCTCTACACGTGTCCTCCAGGTGTGTGTGACGTGAGATCAGCGCGTCACAAACACCTCTACACGAGTTCTCCAGGTGTGTGACGTGAGATCAGCGCGTCACACACACCTCTACACGTGTCCTCCAGGTGTGTGTGACGTGAGATCAGCGCGGCACAAACACCTCTACACGAGTTCTCCAGGTGTGTGACGTGAGATCAGCGCGTCACACACACCTCTACACGCGTCCTCCAGGTGTGTGTGATCACTGCTGACAGCGCAGTGAAAGATAAGCTCGATTCGATCTGTGCGCATCAGATTGATGGTTCTCGGGAAAGCAGTGCATCACCTCAGCGCTGCGTCTCCTCCATCAGGAGAGAGTGAAGCGTGAACGCCGCATAAATCCTCCATCTCTCTCTCGCTCTCGTTCTCATCCTCTGCTTTTATTGCCTCTTCTCGGCGGCTGCACCGGAAGCACGAGTGATGTGCAATATAAGGTGTGGGAACGTCAAACCATGAACCCGTCCTTCACTGTAAACATTTTATCACAACTTTGTATTTTTTTTTTGTCAAAATAATTGTGGAAAACTTCCTCTTTTTTCTGGATTATTTAGTTGTTTAGCCAGCCACACAACACACGTGACGTTTCTTAAATACACATATGATCAATAACAGTCAGATCACTAATGTCCAAAAATACTCAAACACACACTTTCTGAGGACTGAAGTTCAAGACTGAAATCATTAAGGGAAAACGTCTCGGATCTTTCATCACGGCCTCAGATTAACCAGCCAGAGGAATTGAACACCATCAATTATTCAACAAATCTTCATGTTTTGTGTGTGGGTTGAACAATAGGCATGTTTCAGTTCATTTTGCTTCTATTTAAATACGGTAATTACAAAAAATGAATGTGTCTGCGTCAATACTCAAGAAAAGAGCAGATAAGATTCTTACGAAACTGCAGATATGCGACTGTCCTTGTTTTACTCATTCTTTCTGTTAGCCTGGATGAAAAACACACTCCAAATGTGTGTGTGTTTGTATTTTATGATAACCGCTAACTGGGTGATTACTGCTGAACTTCACAGATAGAAAGGAAACACACAATCATTTCATTCTTTCTAGGTCAGAACAGAAACAGGCGGTTGCCATGACATTCACTTCAGCCCCGATCCAGAGCAGGATCCACGAAAACAAGCTTTTTCCTCCACTGAACATTTGACAACTAAATTCAGGTTTAATAATATTGCATACTTGTTCCTGCCTGTGTGAGTGTGCTGTCATCCCCTGTTCTGCACGTCGGTGAGAAACCAAACTCTAGCGCAACACAAGAGGTTTGTGTGGAACAACTGTATGGATTCACTCTGACATGTGATTTTATTTTTTCCCAAAGTAGAATCATAACTTTATTATAGCCACTGTTGCCAACATTTTTAAATCTAAGAAATAAAATACAGTAAAAATAAAGTCAATACTACTGCTTAATTAATAATAATAATAAATACTTTGAAAAATATTAAGTAATAATGAATAAGTAAACCATTATGATTATAACTAGAAAAATAACACTTAAAGAATAATAAAGCACTTAACTACTGTAACAAGTAAATAGTAATAATAACATTAATAATAAATACTTCAATTAGTTATTCATTAATTATTGCTTAACATTTTAAAAAAAAAACTTAAATAATAATTAATAATGCATACATCAATAATTGATTAATGACTAAAAAAATAATAATAATGGCTTAATTTAATAATAATACATATTTAGAAAAATAATTTAAGAATTAGATTGTTTTTTAGAAGAATAATAAAGCAGTAAACTACAGTACAATTTAAGTAAATAATACTACAAATAATAAAAAATTAGAAATATAATAAATAAATATGGTTGTTAATAATAGTAATAATAATAATATATAATACTTTGAGAATAATACATTTTGCTATAGTTTACCACTTTAAGTAAATAAATTAATTAATTATTTATTAATGATCGAACGAACGAACGAACGAATAAACGAGAAGCGTGTCTGACCCCGGTGAAACAGGTGTATTCTGGGTAGCCGGACACACAGCATCTGCCACGAGCGTGACCTCCCGCAGTAAACACGCGAGCGCATCTGACCTGCAGCTCCAGAAGAATCGCTCTTCATCTCTGCAGATCTGTGATCCAGCAGTCACCAGACGCACACACACTCAGAGTATGCATGCATAACTCAGGAAAACATTAGGATTAATAATAACTAGATAAGAATAAAGCAGGAAACTACAGTAAAAAGTAAATACTTATTAAATAATAAATAAATACATTCTTAGAAAAATAGCAGTTAATAAATAAGTAATTGTGATTGATAATTAGAAAACAATACTTAATAAAGTAAATTTTAAGTAAATAATAAGTAACAATAAAAATAAACAATGATTAATATTAGACAATTATTTAAAAAAAACAAGTAGGCATGTTTTCCTAAATGTTTGAACAATAGTATTTAAGAATAGTATAAAACATTTAATTTCATAATCTAATCATTATGTTTAATAAACAACAATATTTACCATCATCTATTTCTAATGAAAACTAAAACAAATTTTAATAAATAAATAAAAATGCCACACAAACGAATGGTAACAAACACAGACTGTTGAGTCAAAGAGTTGAGTAATGATTCAAGGACATCATTGAAATAATTGACATCAATTGAAATAATTTATCAGCATGAATAAAATAAAGCAACTCTAATATAAGTTTAAATCAGATATGCCATTAAAACATCCGTCTTAAAACACTCAAACTCAATCCTGATCAGTCCAATGAGGAAAGTGAAGAGCCAGATAAAAAGGCCACTGAAATCATCGTGATATCCCTGAATGAAATGATCTCATGCTTAAATGTGAAACGTATGGATGTGAATATAGGAGATGTATATATATATATATATATATATGAGAGAGAGAGAGAGAGAGAGAGAGAGAGAGAGAGAGAGAGAGAGAGAGAGAGAGAGAGAGAGAGAGAGAGAGAGAGAGAGAGAGAGAGATATCGCAGAGCCCTACAGGGGGAAAACTCATTCTTCCCGTATCTGAGATCTCCTTTCGGCACAAGGCCACATTCCTCACTTATCACCATGGGAAATGATATGTACGGTGCACAGAGAGAAATATTAATTCCCAGGGTGTCATGGAAACGAGCGCTAGTGTGGCTCCGAATCACCAGCCAATGAAACCAAAACTACAGCCGGATACCAAAACATCCCAAATACCATGTTTATAGATGAACTACAAGGCCAAAAAAATCTGATAAAGGATGCATTCTTCCTGCATTATTTTGTGTGTGTGTGTGTGTGTGTGTGTGGTTTGAATCACACAGCCAATCCTTGCAAAGAGAGAGAGATTTATGAAGGGAAAAGGTCTCTCTCGATCCTCAGCTCTTTCCCAGTGCAGGATGAAAAGCCATTTTGTTGTTTGATTGGAGAATGATGCTGCTACTTATAGCGGCTGAAGCAGCGCGAGGGCTTGGTCCCCAGGGTGCTGTCGCAGTGATGGGTGAGCTGTCAAACGCCCCATTGTCCAAATTACCCAGCAAGCACTGTGTCACCGCCAGGGACTAATTTACAGCGGCACGCCACCATCCCAGAGACCAGACGTTTCCCACTGCGTTTAACTGACGGAGTCCACAACAGCTTCTCACAAATCACTTCAGATCATGTCAGTAAACCCACAGCGTCACAATACTCGAAGCTTCCCGCTCACGTATTTCAGTATTCTTCAGTGCTGGGCAACGATGAATCGCATTTAAAATAAAAGTTTGTGTTTACATAATATATGTGTGTATAATTATTTTGTATATATATATATATATATATACACACACATTTATACATTATTTGTTTTATATATAAACATGCATTTGTGTGCATTTATATATAGAAAATAATTATACACAGTACACACACATATATTATGTAAACACAAACTTTTATTTTAAATGTTTTCGAACTACTTTTGTTAACAGAAACTGGGAGTTTTATATATATATATATATTCAATTGATTCTGCGAGTCCAGAACTGTTGATCTTCAATGAAAACAATAGATATTGAGGGAGGGAAAAAATAAATATATCTTGATTTGTTTTTAGAGTTAGATTATTTTAAGAGTTAAATTGGTTTAATTAAAATTATTAAATATGTATTAATTATTTAATTAAACTTTCTCTTAATATTAATATTTAATATTTATTATATATAAATATTTTATATATATTATATATATATATATAAAAATATATATATAATAAAATATATAATATAAAATAAATGCAATTTAATAATGTACTAATTTTTTTAATCATCCAGCATCCTGAACCACTTTTGGTTGAGAACCACTGCAATAAATGTTAATAAAGATAATAAAATGTAAAACATTTTTAAAAAGTATTACATTTTAGAAAACTTTACTAAGTATCAACTACACCTCAGGTGTCTCTCAAAAAATATTTAAAAAAAATTTTTTTAGACAGAGTAAAAATAAATCAATATTTGACGTACAGTAAGACTATAGAGCTATTCAATAATGTGGAATAATTTGTTACTGGGAGATTATTTGGAGATTATATACAGATATATTGAGTTTACAAAAACTGGTCTCTTGGCATATAATCATCTGAGAAACAGCATTTTCTCTCTATCTAGGAGAAACAACAGATCTGATTTGAGAATCGCCGTGCCCACATCATTTCATGCAGAGACAGTGTTTTTAAAGCAGGGGTCGGGGGTCAAGGCTGGCGTGGAGGTCACGGCTCGTCTGCTCTGAGGGTTTAATGATGGTGCCAATCAAAGCCCAGATCTCACTGTACTCCTGTCACACGCGTTACAGTGAGGGATCGTCAGCGCCACACATGATAATTGGCCGGAGAAGATGCGGTCACACCCTGACCTCCAGTGCCTTGAGGTCATTACTGAAGCACAGAACAAACCAACAGCTCGTTACTGCGGATCCGGGACACACACACACACAGGATCAAGCAGATGAGCACAACGGTTTGGCTAGAGAACACGTGGTTATCCTGAGCGTTTGCCATCTGATTTCCTCACGCTGCGTATAGGATCAAAACCTTTACAGCTGAATCTAATGTTTCATAATTGACCTATAAGCCCCTCCCCTCGAACGAAGATCAGCCAATGGCAGTTGAGCATCAGTTGCCCGGGAAACTCGGACATCTTTAGGTTTCAGCGCCAGAAATACTGTAAAATAATAAATAATAATAAATAATAAATTTGCCCAAACCAAATTTAACTTGTAAACACTATGTGAGACTAACTAGTTGAGACGGGATACTTTGGCAAATGAGAAAACCAGTATTATTTAGAAATTATTATAGTATTTTAGTAATATTTTGAATTTGTATATGTTCAGATTTAATTTTTATTTTAGGTAAAGTGTTAAAATAAGGTGCTTTTTTCATTTTTAATAGTTTTTGTTTTTCTTAATATTTACATTTTTGTATTTGGCTTTATTTTTATTTTTATTTTACCATTTCAACTTACCTCAGTTATTTCTAATTTTCTGTTTACGTTTTTATGTTGAAGATTTTCCTCTTATATTTATATTTTAGCCTTATTTTGAATGAATGAAGACCAGTTTTAATAGATTGAGTGTTAGTTGCCCTGTGTAACCAGTGTACGGATACTGAAACCACAGCTTTTGCTCGACTCGTTTAAACTGAATTAAACAACCGCTGTGATGTTCGTCCCTAATTAAGCTTTGCACATCTCCTCGTTTCTCCAGGAGTCAGCAAGTTTCTGCTTGAGCGTTCAGCGTCACTCTGCAGATAAGCATTCACATTTCCAAATGAACTAACGGGCTAATTGAACTACTTATTCTCGATTCCGATGGCTGAGCGGCGCCTGTTGTGTCCTCACACACATTTGTCCCCCGTACGGTTTAATATTCCTCACCATGATGCCGAGGGTGAAAGTTTAAACCCCATCTGCAAATCAAGATCGGAGAAATATCAGAGAACATTAATGGTGACCAATTCACACACTACATCAATACTTAGATGAAAGTCAGAAGAACATGGCTGCTTATCTCCTCACACAAAGGACTCTGGGTAAAAAGGCCACGTTCACACACACACACACACACACACACACACCCTTATCTTAACCTGAACAACACAAGGCTAGTCTGGTAATACAATGGATTTTTGGATATGGTCACTATGAGTCAATGCTAAATCATAATCTGCATAATCTACAGCTGCTTTTCCAAACACATTCTTCAAATATTCCACAATATAGACATAATGTATCTTTATAATAATATTAGGGGGGGAAATAACCTTGCTTTGCTCAAATGGTCACTACAAATGAAACCAAAAGCTATCAAACTTAGCATTCAAACACTTAGTTTTATATTGATTCTAATCAATTGTTACATTTTGTAATCATTGCACTGAATGGTTATCAATATATCATAATGCACAGACTGATTTTTAGTTGTCTACTGATAAGGACTGATGAGAATTTGATCGATTCCTGACTAAATGAAGAGAAATGAGACGAAAACACAATATTTACTCAAAAACCGATAATATAAAATTCAGCAAATATTAGGTAAAATACACTCCTGTTCAAATGTTATTGTGTTAAAAGTTTCTTCTGCTCACTGAGGCTGCATTTATTTGATCAAAGTAAAAATACAGTAAAAATAGCTAAATATTATTACAATTTAAAATATCTATTTGAATCTATTTCTATTTTAGATTTAAATCTAAATCTATCAAATATAATATTTATTCCTGTGATCAAAGCTGAATTTCAGCATCATTACTCCAGTCTTCAGTGTCACATGATCCTTCAGAAATCAGGAGAATATGATGATCTGATGCTCAAGAAACATTTATGATTATTATCAGTGTTGAACACAGGAGTGAAAACTGTGATACATTTTTATTTTTCAGGATTCTTTGATGAATAGAAAGTTCAGAAGAACAGCATTGATTTGAAATCGAAATCTTTTTCAAATATTCTAAATGTTTTTACTGTCACTTTTGATCAATTTACTGCTTCCTTGCAGTATAAAACAATTAATTTATTTTAAATAAATAAATCATAGTGACCCCAAACTGTGTGTAGTGTGTAGTCCTCCACACTACACACTGTAAACTGGGTTTTTACACACACACACCTCACTTGCACTGCTTAAACGTGTAAAGTGTTTGGCACCTCAGTAACTTTAACTTTTCCCAGAATACCACACACACACACACACACACACACACACACACACAGCTGAAGGACATTTAGGACTGTACGTGTCAGTGAACGGGAGCTAGGAATATTGTGATTGTCTGTCACACAATCCAGCGCTGTCTTTCTCTCTCTCACACACTCTCTCACACACTCACTCCTGAGGAACGCAAGCATAAATAATCCTCCTCTCATCCCACATACCTGTACAAGCACACACCGCTCTTCCACGGCCTAAAAAAGGCTCCCCTGAGAGAGCCATTACTCAAAGTTTGCTCTTTTATAGCTCTTAATGGAGATTTCACTTACGCGTGTTCACTAACAACTCCTCCTGATCTCGTGAAATTCAACGACACACAAATATGTAAAGTATAGCAGCTCAAATCAAGGATCTGGGACTTCTGATTGGAGATTTGACAGAGTATCAACTTTGTCTCAGTTTCTCCCTCAAAGAAATAAAAACAAGAAGGCAATTAACAGATGCTAAATGAATTAACAGTGAGAATGCACACATGCGACAATTTGATCTTTTTCTGTTGAGAACCAGTGTCATTTTAGTATTATTTAAATACTATTAAAGTAGTAGTTTTAATTTAACTTTCAGTTTTAAGAATTTTGTTAAGTGCTTTTGTCATTATCATTAGTGTTAGGTTATAATAACAACACTGAACATCTGAGGTCTGAAGTAAAAGACTCCACGAAACAATTTTTCTTTATATAATATTATACGCAACTCATTGACATCAGAGAGAAAAACTACATAAAAGACCAAATGTGTCATTTTTCCTTCCTATGTGTGTCTATATTACACTGAAAGCGATACCTGCAGCTCTTTATGAACACATGCAGATGTTAATAAGAAGAAAGACGTGTTCGTGACACCTCGTAGGTGTTGAAGTTGCAGCGCTGGAAGCAGATGAGACGAGTTCGATGTGTCGGGGCAAATGTAATGTGAAGTCGCACAAATCTTGGCCTGCAGCGGCGAGTGGATCAGGACGTTTGCGAGGAGAAACCGATGCCAAGCGATGTTGACGGCATTACAGCAGGAATCTGAACTAACATGACCAGCGTCTTCAGAAGCTAAAGAGCTAATGCGTTGTGAAGCCCTCCGGCGAGAGGACTGACTCCTCCCCGATGAGCCAAACTCATTTAATCATCATCAGGAGGACCACAATCCTCTTAACTCCTCCACTTCACATAAACCTGATGGTGAAACATGGAAGGAAATCGCTTAAAGGAAGAGTTCACCCCAAAAAATGAAGATTGTGTCACTGTTTACTCACCCTCATGCGACACAAAAGCACCACAGAAATATTAGAAAAGCACCATATATAACCAGTATGTGATACTCCACGTCTCCTGTAGCCATTTGAAGACAAGACACTACAGGTGAATAGGGTAAAAAAAAAAAATGTACTAATAGATGTCATTATATTTCCCTAGTTGATTAAACAGCACACTGAGACAATAAGGCAGGTTAAAAAAATCTTGATTCATTTTGTTGACATATTACAGTTAAAGCTTTTTACAGAGGGGATTTTTAATTTCTCTCTTTATCATCAGAAAATACTGTTAACAGCAAGACAACCTTTTTTTTTTTTCTTTTTTTTTTATAAAATTTTATAAATCAGGTGAATTATACTATGTGAACAAACCCCTCAGTAAAATCCTTCAAACATTTACAGTTTTATTCCCATCTATAATCTGGTGTACAGTATGAATGTGATACTGAAGTGGAGAAAAAAACTCTTTAAAAGATATGTATTGAAACTGAAGCCTACAGATGCAAATAGATAAAGAGTGATAAAATGCTTAAATGTCTTTAAGATTTCTTTCCACTAGTCTGAAAGTTATGGAAGCAAATCAGCCCAAAATATCAAAATTGACCCATGCATGAAAAAAAAAAAAAAAGTTTTTGCCTGTAATGTCTCATCTTAAAGGGCTAATTATTTGAATATGTTCCTTGAGGTTCACTTATAATGTTAATAAAGCTTTTTGCATTAAAAAAACCCCAAATATTTATGCGGAAAAATTATCCTGTCTAAAATGATCCATTTTGAAGGGTGGCTTGCTTAAGACTTGTCAGTAAACATCGGTTGATATGATTGGCGTTATTGCACAGGAAAAATCAGTGTTTGAAAAACATTACTTGAATGTGCTACAGAGGAAGTGAAACTTCTACAGAAAAAGAGAAAGACCATCATAAATCAGAAGATCGTTCAACTAGAGCTGCACAATTCTGGATAAATTGAGAATCCCGATTTTTTTGTTTAAATATAGATCACGATTCTGAAAAGACGATTTTAAACAAAATAACAACATGTAATTTACTAGAGGGTCTGACAAAACATTACTTTCCACAGTCTATTTATAAAAATTGTATTAGTTTGTATTTATTTTTAATTAATTTAATTTAAATGAATTACTTTTTTAAATCAGGTTGAGTGAATGATTCAATGACTCACTCATAAATTCGCGTTTTTGAATGAATCTCTTGCATGAACAGTCACTTGTCGCCACCTACTGGTGTAACAATGTAATTGATACAATCTTTATTTTAAACGATCAAGTTACTGGATCCGCGACTAAACACAGATCTGAAACGCTGTGATCGTACTTAAATAGACACAGGAGAATCATTGTCATTTAGGAATGAGATCGTGTCTGTGTTTGAATCGAAATTGCAATCTTTTAATGATTAATTGTGTAGCTCATGTCAAACTACACATCACCAACCTTGTCGCAGCATATCATGTTGGCTGAAGCCATAGCTTCAATACAATATAAAACGCTTCAGATAAAAGCATCTGCCAAATGCATAAAATAGTCATAGTCCTTTACTTGAGTAACTGGTATTTTGACAGAATGTTGCATACTAAATCATATATTAAGGAAAGGAGGACGTCTACATTTCAATACGATTGAGTCTTGTTTCCCTTCATATACTCCAAGAGATGAATTAAATCATTAATATCCCGATTAAAGAAAAGGAATATCTTTACATAAGAGACATCTTCGTCTCGTCTCTGCATGAGAACAGTCGGAATATCTGAATATAGTGTTAATTTATAAATAAAAGTGACTTGAATTCTCATTGTACTTTGAAGTTGAAGCTTTGGAAAAGACTACAGATTCTCGGATGGTCAATAATAATGTGCGTTTAAGTAGTTAATTAATAATTATTGAATTTATGTAATCAAACGATTTCATGCATCTGGATGACCACGTACAGAAGCTACAACTGAAGAGTATAAATTGTTAGCAGAATTTTTCCTTTGTGCTCCACAGAAATAAGATTAAACCACTGAAAACCAAAGTGAGAAAATAAAAAATATAAATCAAACACTATACTGTGTAGACATTTATATTCACTAAGCTTAAGTTGTGTATACTTTATTTTGTTTCAGTTAACGTTTATTTATATTTTATATACGTTTATATATACATTTTTATTACTAGTTAAAAAATATATATATTTTATGGATTTAATCTTAGTTTTCTATTATAACCCCAGACCGAGCAAGTCAAACATTGTCTGAAAAAGCAACAAAGGCATAAAGGAAAGCCACATGAGAAAGCAGCAGGACATGGGTGATAATGGAGGTGTTAACTGTAAATGACACACCAATGGAGTATTGAGGGGTCGAGGTGGAAGACAGACAGCATTACACACACACACTAACTCGCTCTTGGCTATTGTAGTCGAGGGACCAGCAGGACCCGTGATTTCATCCGCACTCTTCCACTGAAGTAGGTCAACCAGTGATAATGGAAGGGCAATGAGGAGCAAGTGCTCTCCTCCTCCTCTTCCCATCTCACACTCACACACACACACACACACACAGAGAGAGAGGGAGAGAGAGACCCCCTACAGAGACACAGACCCTCAGAGAACTGCACATCCAGTCACAACACACACACACACACACACACACACACAAACACCATCATTACCGCATCATCTACCTGCTTATTTGCATAAATGGAAAGAACCGTAAATAATGACTCATGAGTGTATTCAAACGCTTTTTTCATAATCTGATATCATATGAGAGAGAATGAGACTCTTATTGAAGAAAACACAAATATATTTACACTACAGATCAAAAGATTGGGGTCAGTGAGATTTTTTTTAAGCAAATTCAGCCAGGACACATTGAATTTACTGTGACAGTGAAGACATTTATAATATTATAAAAAATGTCTGTCAAATAAATGTGGTTCTTTTGAACTTTCTATTCATCAAAGAATCCTGAAAAATTAAATGTATGCCGGTTTCCACAAAAATATGAAAGGTTTTCAAATCTCATAATCATAAATGTTTCTTGATCATCAGATCATTATATTATACTGATTTCTGAAGGATCATGTGACACTGAAGACTGGAGTAATGATGCTGAAAATACAGCTTTGATCACAGGAATAAATTACACAGTTTTTACTGCATTTTTGATCAAATAAATGCAGCAGAAGAGACTTTTCAAAAAATCATTTAAAAAATAATCTCCCCAACCAATGCAAGAAATAATGTGTTCAACAGTGACTGACTTAAACACTAGTTTGTGTGAATGGTGTTTGTTAAAGGTTGTGTGTGGGCTGGTGATATATGAGATGTCTAACATCAATTCTGAGCGGCTGGTATCAATTCAGAGACCCATCAGAACCAGTGAAACACACCAGTGACCAGCGGGAAATCTGCTTTACACACCAATGGCTTCAGCTCGTCCCTCCTCCTCACCGCATGACCTTTCAGCATCTCGCTCGCTCTCTTTCTCTGTTTTTACAGTAGAAGGTGATTCTGTCCATCTTCTCATGCATAAGTCATTAGAGACTCTTCTGCCACAGAGATATCAAAGCTGACTTGAGCTCTCACGGTCAAAACCAACCTGAACTACACAAAAACACAATCCTAACGCGAAAAACCCACTGCTTCTCTACATTTTTTAAATTACATTTTTTCCCCATCAAAGCCCATTTATAATTCTTGTCAAGGTCAACAAACAAAGTCATAATCAACATTTCTCTCAACACAATAGTGTTTATGTGAGCGACTGCGGTTACACACACTGAGTGGCAGAAACACTGAGTGGCAGAAACATTTGTTTTTAGTGTGAATGCTGTGAAAAACACAAATCGCATCTAAAACGGGAAAGAGCTTTGATATTGACTGTATAAATGGATTTGACAAGAAATCTGAGGAATATTTTTACAGACTGTTTTTATGTAGTCTCAAATTTAAGGGTCAAATCATACCCTTTATACTGTATTGTTATATATTTGACAACTCATCAATTAAATATTTACCATTGTATATTCTGCATAATAGGACGTTTTTAAATAAACACTGTTAGGGCTGGATGATATGATGATATATATAACATTGATATAAGGGATCACATGGATTTAGACTTATATTGTGTTTATTTAAAGCGTTCACAGGCAAATTTGCTTTATGTATTTCCCCGATATCAAAATCAGGCTCATACAAATGTCAGGAAACACGATTCCTGCTGCATGTCAATATCCAGGATCACTGGATCTTTGGTAAGTTTTAAGAAACACTATATCGAGTTCAACCTTTAGTTTAAACTGATAATCGTTTGTTTTACTGGCGTTTTCACAGTTTCCTCTATTAAATCCAGTCACACAGCAGCTCTTCTGCCACTCAGTCCCCTCACTCAGTGACGTCAGTGCATAACCCTGTATTGCCATTGGTCAGTCAGTCAGTTAGCCCCGCCCCAAACTCACATGATTGGTTAAGTCACAAATCGGAATGTTGGGCTGCTTAAACGCATCAATGTTCTAAAAGTGTTACAGTGTTTCACTCTTTACTAATGCCTGACTTACAGTGACTCTGAACATGAAACTGAAGTCATTAAATAGTTTGTGGTGTGATCAATGAAAACACAACATTAGCTTTAAAATAGTAAAATCACACATAAATCAGGTAAGAACACTTGCCTGTGGAGCGAGTCCCCTGCTGGTTCGTGTGATATATGAAGCGCTTCTTAGGGTCTCATTTGCTGGATAAATGTTTGCTGTAATGGCGGTTTCAAACAGCTCGGGTTTCCTATCTCGCTCAGCATCTATAAACGTGGCTCTTCCAGGGAGAAATTGCTCATTGGGCCAATTTAGGTTGCATGGCAAACATGTTTTCTCCCAAGTTTACACTGCCAATCTCACCAGAAATTGTGTCTTTCGAGTTTTTTCCCTTCTCTTTGCTTCAGGCCTGCGAGGGGGAAATCGCTCAGAGTCCTGAGCAAGGGATTTTGGCCAGCGTTTCATCAAGGGCTCAGTGTTCGAGAAAGCCTGTTCTCATTATACTGACGCCCTGAATATGTAGGAGCAGGTTTGCCGTGAGTCTGATTGAGTGGGAGCGAGTTATCACAAACTGGTTACGTCTTTTGACATTGTTAAATCCTTCGTTTCTTCTTTTTGATAGAAAATATACATAAACACAATAAATTTACATTTATCTACACTTGTTTTAACACAATTTTGGGTCAAAGTGGCTGGGTTTGTCCATATTTGACCCAATATGCAATCCAGCATTTTTCAGAATGTATTGATTAAGTATTTTATTTTCTATCCTTTTCAATTATGTTAGCACAGTATAAGTCTACCTGGTTGGTTGGTTGGTTGGTTGGTTGGGGGGGTGGTTAAGGTTACACTTTAATATGTTATATATTTTTTCTTATCTTGAACTGACTGCTCAATAAAAACAATTGTTCACACAAAAAAAGAAACTGGTTGCGTCTTCTGTTTAAGTCACGATCATTGTAAGTGACAACAAAAGCCCTTATTTTCTCTGATTGTGCAGTCTTCACTCTGGCATACATGTGTATTGTAATCGGTTCTTCAATAATCTCTCTTTTCCTCCTTACCTGTCAGCATACATTTCCCACAAGCCTCTGATTCGCTCTGAAAGCGGCAGAGATATTTCTGAAGGGATGAAAAGCTTTCCTCTCTGCACCTTCTCAGTGCTCAAATATTTGACTCCGTCTGTAATCTGCAACCCTTACACACGTCTGTACGGATTTAAAGACCAATGATCTTCCCTGTCAAAGCGGCTGTTAAAACACTCCTTTACCTGTTACAGCAGAGACGGAGACGATCTAAGATGTGCTTTGAGAATGAGAAAAACTATCATACACTTTCAACTCGTTTTCTTATTTCTTCGGGATTGTTTTCTTATGGCCATTTTGTCCATGGTTATTTAATTACCCTATGAATTTAAATGTTGTGAATATATACACTGCCGTTCAAAAGTTTTCGATCTGCGAGATCTTTAATGTTTTTAAAAGAAGTACATTAAAAATACAAAAAAAACGTAATATTGTTAAATATTTTGACAATTTAAAATATCTGTTTTCTATTTTAATGTATTTTAAAGTGTAATTTATTCCTGTGATCAAAGCTGAATTTCAGCATCATTACTCCAGTCTTCAGTGTCACATGATCCTTCAGAAATCAGGAGAATATGATGATCTGATGCTCAAGACACATTTATGATTATGATTAACAGTTGTGTACAATTTTTTTCAGGATTCTTTGATGAATAGAAAGTTCAAAATAACAGCATTTATTTGAACTGATTTCTGAAGGATCATGTGACACTGAAGACTGGAGTAATGATGCTGAAATTCAGCTTTGATCACAGGAATAAATTACACTTTACTAGATATTCACATAGAAAACAGCAGATTTACATTAGAATAATATGTTTAAAAAAATTACTGTATTTTTGATCAAATAAATGCAGCGTTGGTGAGCAGAAGAGATTTCTTTTAAAAAAAAACATCTTACCGATCCAAAACTTTTGAACGGCAATGTACACACACACACAGACACACACAAAAAGACACACACACAAACACACACATTCTCTCTCTAGTACTGGGATATGAAAACAATCATAACACAGACAGCCAAAGACACAATCCTCTATATATATATATATCATGATCAGTTCCCTGCGCACGTGAAGGTGTCAGATATGCGTGCTGTGTTCGGGACGCTGGGGCTTCCAATTATTGTTCCCTGTCCTTCACAGAAGCGACCCAAACCCGGCGCCGGGCAGCTGGGCTTCACCCGTTCAAGACCCGAATCCCCCGACTGCCAGACAGACAGCTGTGATTAATGTGCTAACTGCTCCAGTGAACAGCACAACTCCTGAAACCACCAAACATTATCATAACATTTCACCTCTAATCCTAATCAATAACGCCAAGATTTATGGGACACGCCTCGCAGGACCGGCTGTCCAGAACCTCAAACGGTGCCACGATTCCCCTCCAAACGCTCCAACCGGACCAGAACTCAAGAATATTGTGATATAATGAGAAAATGTACCAGAATTTGTACCATAACACCTTTTCATTTTTATGATCAGTCTGAATGTGAAATGATATTTTCTTTGGGGAAAATGCATTTGCAGGAGCTTATATTTCACCATAAAACTCTTAATGCAGATTAAAGCTGCTTTTATTTTGTCATTTCCGTGATCAATGTCTCTTTTTGGCTCTCAATGGCTCTCCACACAGATTTAGACTGAGATAATATATACGTGTGTGTGCGCGCGCGCGCGTGCGTGCGTGTGTGTGTGTGTGTGTGTGTGTGTGTGTGTGTGTGTGTGTGTGTGTGTGTGTGTGTGTGTGTGTGTGTGTGTGTGTGTGTGTGTGTGTGTGTGTGTGTGTGTGTGTGTGTGTGTGTGTGTGTCAATTTTAAAAGATTATTGTATAGGAATTATTTTTTTATAATTTTTTTAATAAATGTATAATTTATGTATAAATGTTTTCATAATTTAGGATATCTATTTTAATTGAAACATTCTTATATTATTATTATTCTATTATTTAATACTACTAATATTATTATTATATATCTGTGTGTGTACAGCATACAGCATATATTATATTATATTATAGTTTGATATTATTTCTTTTTGTATTCCACATTTAAGTGAGTAAACTGTCCAAACAAAAAAATTATCAATATTTATTTTACTTTACATAGTTTTGTGCACCGTTTTACAGTCTGTCATTCCGTTACATTTTCATTTTTATTTTACAATTATTTAAAAAAAATATTCTGCATTATTATTTCACATTTTTACAAATCTAATTGATGCATTTTTGTTCAGAATGTTTTCAAGCTGTGAAATATCTTCAAAACATTAATTCCAGATTCTAAAATATCTCCTTTTATGTTCAACAGAAGAAAGAAATAAAGTCCTTCAGGTTCAGAACAACATGCGGGTGTGTTAATGATGACAGAATGTTAATTTGTGAATGAACTATACCTTTTATTTATTTTTCTAAGCTTTTGTTGTCATAACAGCACATCTATTCTGTATAAAAGGGAGTACAGTAAAGCCCCAAACTAGGATGTATGCGTTTCTATTGTATAATACGACTGTGATTTTCTTCCATGCATCATATATAGAGTCATATCTACTCTCAGAGCAACACAGATGTCTAAGCAAAAGCAACGCTTCTGTATGTGACGAGTGCATCTAGTGCACGCAGTAAAAGTGCAATTTTGCACAAATGTGTCTCCAGGCGGCCTTCGAGACTTAAGGGTCTAATCAAGCAAAGCGAGGCGGGTATGAGCACCCGAGGGCTCACACCGAAACACTGACCCGTTCCCCGGAGCGAGTGCTCACGCCATCAGCTGGAAGAGGACGAGTGCAGGTCAGCGCGTTATTCAGTGTGGAAAGCCTTTAAAATGGCCAAGCACTGCATTATTTTCCCGAGCAGCGTTCTTTCTGCAGGACAGTGTGGAGCCGCTGGACAACCTGACGCCAACCTTCAGCCAAAGTCTCAAATGCAGCAAGAGTAACAGCGTCCATTAACAGACCGTCATGCTTTGCAGAAAGTGTCTTTTTTTCCCGAAAGCAGGCGCCACTTTTTCACCGCACCTTTTATGCAGCCATCAGACCATAACTGGGAGTTTGTGCTCAAATATGCCACGACACATCCTGCACAGTGTTATATAAAACACATCTCGGTTTATAAAGAGAACTAGCAACATCACAATCTTTAAAAGATACACAGGTGAGCAAAACATTCATAAGCGGAGCGGCACATTCTGGTTCTATGTCTGTGAAATAACAGGTATTTATACATTTTGGACAAACACAAAGTCTGATTTCAAATTTTTTTTTTTTTTACTATATTACTATATTATTACTATTAGTATTATTAATATGTAGTTATTTAACATATTATTTATGAAAATATAATCTTGCAATAATTTTCATATTTATTTTAAAAATCATTTAAAAAATATATACTTATGCATGATTATACTTTTCAGAGGGCCGAAATTTCTGTATTTAAAATCCTTTTTTTATCCTTATAAATTTTCTGAGATTTTGAATTTGGGGTTTTCATAAGCTGTAAGCCATAATCATCAAAATTACAACTTATGCACGATATTCACATTTTTCGAGTTTCACCTGTATTACACATTTTTCAGAAATGTAATTTATTAAAAAAAAAATCAAATGTTTTCGTGCTGTTAAAAAAATCATTTAAAAAATATGATATCAACACATTAATTCCAGATTCTAAAATATATTTTATGCTTTTATGTAGAAAGAAAGAAAGAAAGAAATCAATCAAAGTTTAATTTTATATATATATATATATATATATATATATATATATATATATATATATATATATATATATATATATATATATATATATAAACTTCTCCAGGGAAGCTGCTGTCGTACGGACCAGTTCTAATGTCCTCCAGAGGAACGGGCCGCTCAGGTCACGAGGTGTAGAGATCGGGGGTGAGAGGGCAAAGGTTAACGTCATTACAGGCCGGCTGCGGCGACGCCCCTAGCTCTTCTCTTCCTCTCGCCTTTACTTTCTGCTCTATTTTTGATGAGTACAGGGACCCGGAGAGCTGGCTCTGTGGCGTTAATATTTCATACAGCCATGCAATAACACCGACAACATCTTCCCCTCGCTGCCATGCCCATCGGCACCGGCGCAGAGCCACACGGAGAGCAGGTGTAATTTGCAAATGCTAATTGAACTCCGCCACGGGTCAGCAAGCTTTCCTGTCTTCTCAAACCTCGACGCACACGGGCCTCAAGCACAAGCCTTCGCTACGAGACGCATCCGGCCAGAATCCCATCATCTGCTGACCGAGCCGCCTATCCAGCCCGTCCAGATGCACGAGGACATCCTTCAAGCGCGTTCATTCTGAGGATTCGGGTTGGATGGAGGAGTTTCCAAACAACAAACAGCAGATTTCACTCGTTATTTCTCATCTCTAGATAATTAAGTCTTTTTGCTGTGGTTGTTCTTCATCACGGTTCAGCAAATACTGTCTCCAAAGCATGAGTATGACATATCAATTCTGGAAGAAATATGTTTTCAGCTTAAAAAAAATCATCTTTAAAGCTGAAGCAAGTCATTTAAGAAGCAAAACACTGGTTAAAAATGCTGCAATTGGTCAGAAAAGCAGTAAGCCCCGCCCCAAACTCACACCACTGGTTGAGCTAACGTCGTTACTAGGCTGTTACTTTTGTGAAAAAATCCTGTTTGATTCGAGACATAAGTGTTCATTGAGTCAACTGTAAAAATTGATTTTCTATGTCTAAAGACGTTTCCATTTTCAATGCCAAATAAACAGGCATTAGGACGAGCGTAAAGAGTGCGCTTGAGAGGCACAAGTCAGCAATATTTCTGATGTTTATTGGCGTGAAGTTTCGTGCACAATGACAAACAGGTGTGCAACATTCTCGAAGAACAATAAGCAGTGGACTGCCATAGCATCAGTGAAAAACATTCCTGCAGGCTTCAACATGGCGTTTACGAGTAGAAATGTAAAACAAATTTCGCATACGTAGGCGATTGTAGCCCGAATCCGTATCGAGACCGTCTGAATACCAGCAGAATTCACATTTGTGTTGTAAAAAGAGACATTAGGCAGAAGTATAATGTGCTGTTATGTGTGTTTGTCAGTGCAGTTGCGGTGACGCGCTCCGAGAGAAGCCCGTTAAAATCCATTCCCTATTTTTGTTTTTGAAACTTGTGTTGGTTGGTCCGATCGATTGTGCAATCGATTTTCGAACGTAAAGTGACAGTCCAAGACGTTACGTTCGAATCGATTCATAGTTCTCAGTCTCGTGATTGGCACAGAGGGCTGGAGGGCAAAACACCCATAAACTGCAGCACAGACCTGTCAGTTTTCCATTGGTTTCAAGCTACGAATATTAAGACTCAAGAGAAAAAATTAATTATGTGAACAAAATGCAAGTTTGAGTGATCTCCTGCCACAGTCTTTCAATCACTTAAAACAGTGGCACACTACAAAACGCTTAACGTGAAAAATCTTTCAAATTTGATATTAAATAAAAATTATCAATGATACATACCATATAGAGGCAAGCAAATGAGCCTAGAATATGAACGCATGCTGAATTGCATTTTAAGCGTAATCTTTATAATGGTTTTACATGGGGAAATTTAGTTTGTTGTGTTTGCATTTACTTGCCTGTATATAGTGTGCATTATCAATGTGGTTGCGAACCAAAACGCGGTGCCAATAGGGAACCGGTTCCGACGTAAACGGTAGTAACCGAATAAGAAAGAAAATTTTGGTGCCTGCCTTTTTTTACCGCCCATTGTAAAACATCTCACGGCACGAATCTTCGAATACATATAAATCTCCAGTTAACCAGCAGAGCATTCATTTAATTCGATTGTTAAATAAGAGACGATCTAGCGCTGAAAGGTGTTTTTTTAAATCAAGTGATCAAACTGCTCATTGCCGCTGCGATCAGTGGCGCGGATACAGTGTTTTCTCTTTGCTCGCACACTTCAATCCGTTGCGGAGACTCTATTCGTTCCGGTGAAATCACAAAATATAATGCACACAAACGTGTCCCTGCTTGATATACAACCAATGATAAGCATAATCGGTTTTGATGAAAAAAAAAAAAAAAAAACTGTACGAATGCGGATTAGAACCCAGAACCTCTGACACACTTGACGAAAGTTCAAGTTTAGCAGCTGCCAGTGTCTCTATAGCACGTATTGTGTTTATCGTGCAATTTATACGCGAAAATGAGTTTTTACGTGCATATGATACGCAGTTTTCTCGTGCATTTGATACGCACTTCATTGCGTGTAATACACACGCATCCCACACCACTACTAAACCTACCCTAAACAACCCATGCGTATGCTATGCACGTAAAAACTCATTTTCGCGTATAAATTACATGATAAACACACTGCGTGCTATAGAGACGCATTTAGTGTGATCGGGTAGCGACATCACAGATGATGATAACAGCAGCCGTTCCTCTCGGGTAAGTCTAGTAGGCCTATTTTAATGCCAACTGCAAATCTTGCATATCAAGTAGGCTAGCAAACAGCGTTGCCATTCAACAGCGAGTGTGACAACGTGTGCAAAATGTTTTAAAGTTCAACACTTCTTTACACGAGGCTATACTGTGTGTGTTAAATATTTCTGCTCAGTGTCAGATATTTCTCTGCTTAAAGTAAAAGTCATAATATGTGAAGACAAAATGTTGATCTTAAGTGTTTTAACTTAAGTGTTTTACATCAGTAGCCTATTAAACGGTACAATTTTTCATTTAATCAGAAAATCTTTAAATATTTAAGTTAATATTGTGTCCAGTTTGGCCCTGTAAATAAAAGGGTATTATTTTTTGACAAAGTGTGTGCGGTTTCATTTTCTTAAGTACGGGTTCAAGAACCGTTTAAGCAACGAAACCATTTAAAAAAAATACAGAGTAGGTACTGGTATCAGATAAAACCCAACCAATACCCAACCCTAAAATAAGGTTGAATTGTTAATATTATTATATTTAATTTTGGTCCAATATCACTGTCTAATGCATTAAACCACATCAAGCATTTACTTTACAATGCTGAACACAAATGTCAGCAGGTCATATTCTGTTTGCATCTGTTCACCTGTATCTAGTATGCATCATTAATAAGGTGTTCTGAATTTTGGTCTTAGTACATTGGTAAAAAATAACATTACAAACCTGGGAAAAATAACACTATGAATACAGACACTCAAACAAGCATTTCGTTGGCAGAAATCACACGTCAAACATCATGTTACAAAACGAGACACTTTCCCAGGCTGGATTCAGACCTGTAGCATCTGACACTCATTCAATAAGGCCTACATTATTATTATTATTATTAGATTTTCTGTAAATAATCATTAGAGTAAAAATGATAAAGGGAGATAAAGCACTTCCAGGTTGAAGCTAACGCCGGTGAAGAGGTCATGAACGCATTAGCCAGTCATTGATCATCATTAGCGTTTTCGTAACACCTGCTTCTCTAAACCGAGGCTCTCACACACATCGTTCACGTCTTTACACGTCATCAGCGCTCGAAAACCAGATACTACTGTTTACCAGTTAATACAGTGCATGATATTTAGAATCGCAACACATAATATTCATGAGCAAAGTTTTAAAGTTGTATATTGCATTCCTTATACGTTTCAGACGTTTGTATTTGTGTAATCAATAAAAATATTTTCATTAATTTGATTGAAAACAAATATGCAGGATTGCTGATAGCAACATAATTGGCGTTGTGAAACGTTTCTATCAGAAGCGTTTTAATTACAAAAGTTCTTGCAACTAAAATCTCAGCATAATTCAATTGAGGAGTGCTTTTTCAATCAGGTTTTTATCTTTCGTTTGTCATTAATACAGCTCTTCAAACGCTGTGATTCTCAGTAATGAGCCTACAGTTACTTGGCAAGCCAAGCCAAGAGGTTACAATAAGAAGAAACAAACTTTGCTGCTTGCTTTCCCAGTGTTTCTGTGGCTGATGTGTGTGTCCTGCATCCAGAACTAACGGTCAGCTGTAAATCCTCATTATTAGTCCTTAAAGTGACACGTCAGGGTAAAACACAGGTCAACAGCAAATTCAAAACACACGTGAGTGCAGAGAAGTCGTATATCAGTCCTCACGTCTCGCTGCGTTGTGTTCGCGACCCGGCTTTAATTAGGGTCAAACATCGTTGCATGTGTTTGTTTTCATTTGTGAGATTTATGCGTCTTCATTTAGCAGCTGGCAAACACACAGCAGACGCTCAACAAGCCTAATTGTTGATAGAAAATCTGTTTTCCATGCAAAAAGAGGGAAACCTGCACACACGAGTCAGCTCTAAACACAAATTTATTGAGGGCATTTCAGACAGATAAAGCGGCGGAGAGATACGGTTTATAGTGTCGTATATATTGTTTAAATGCACATTCTCTGGCCTCCATTCAGAAGCTTATCTGTTCGACATCCTTCATTCTCGATGCGCTCGCACAAGCATTTATGCGGTTTCGTTTGAGAAATGAAATTAATTTTAATCAGCCATCAAGCCAATAGGGCGTATAAACGCTTCCTGACAATATTCACATCCTATGAAATGACACACGCAGGGAGTTAATGCGTGCCGTTGATCTGCTGGTGATAAAACACTCCTGCACATTGTTCATATCTGCGGTGAGCAGCGATGCCTATCGATTCTTTCACACAGCAGTTTATGTCCAGTCATTCAGTAAAACAACGACTTCTCTTTATCATCTGTCACAGATGGCAAGCCAACACTAATTCCTGCTCATCAGAGAAAGAGCTCATGCATTATTCCTCCTTCAATCGTCCAAACCCACAGTCCCTGTACAGATTCCTCCAGATAACTAGAGAAACACTGTCTTCAGTGATGCAACAGTCATCAAACCTCTGACACGAGTATTAAAGCAGAACTTGGTAACTTTTTTAACTTAATAATGCTGTCTAGAAATCATTTGGATGGTTAAACAACCTGTTCTGGTGATATTGGTGACTTTACCAGCTCCCCCCAGCGTTCCCAGGCGTAAAACCAACCTTGCAACATGGTGACTAACGTCCCAGCAAAATAAAAATTGGAAGTCTCGTGAGAAGCGAGACGAGAACGAGCGCGAAACACGAACTGCTTTATGGCAATTCCAACACACACACACACACCTCAATACTAGCTAGAAGTAATAACCTGAGTAGTACAAGCGACGATGGATAATGCACGTTCCAGCGAAAAGACAGAAGAGACGGTTATCGGCGGAGGAGGTGAAAGAGAGGAAAAAACGTTTTGACCGTGCCAGGGACCGCTCAAGAATCAACATTGGTCGTACATTCACTGAGTGTCATAAATGTTTTATACTTAGATCGACTAACTCCTTTATGATCTACAATTGTTCAATAATAACAGGTAAAACACAGTCATTGTAACCTATAATTTATTTATTCTACTTTATAAAAGAATGCAACTTGAGCATTGTCTGCACGATTAACGTTATAAACTAAACACTGCAATCACAGTTCCATTGAAGGTACGTTAGGCTATAATTATGATAATAATAAGCTGTAACATTTGCTAGCTTTATCCACACAACCCGTTACGTTTTATCGTTGATAACAGAATAAAAAATGTACATGTCAATGTTCTATGATAATGTGTATGATGTATTACCCACCTCGGTAGACATAGCTCCACAAGTAAAGTTGGCCGGACCGATAATAACAAATGCACGTGAGCAGCGGTAAAACCATAGACAGTAAAAGAAACGGGGAGGAGGTGCCGCAAGTGAGTTTTTTTACGACTGTGTTGGGAAATATACGCCCCACAGCTGTAAGGGGAGCTCGTGGGGAAAAAATGCGACAACAAGAGTGAAAATCAGCTAAGAAGTCTAGAAGTTGCCGAGTTCTGCTTTAAACTTCACTGTTACAACACATTAGCCGCGTTTCCACTGTCGGGCCAGAAGCTCAACAGCGCTTCACTAAAACACGCCCGTAACACGCCTCTCTGGAACAACGTCACACACACATCATTTCACCAACAAATGGAAGTTTTATCAGAAAACGAATCAGAAAGAAATCACTGGAATCAGCGTGATGGCAAAACAAACATGATAAAAGCGACCGTTTGCTGGCATTTTTGTTGTTTACTTGAAAATTTAAAACCCAAGCATTGATGTTTTACCACAGGTCTACAATAAAAAGTGATACATTGATCATGAATTAATGTATGTCAAAATTGAACATTAGTCACACAGAAATAAATTACTGTTAGTTTTCACAAAAGAAAGAGGACACGCTTATTTCTTCAGTTGCGTCTGTTTCTGTTTATTTGGTAGTTACAGGACATATATACACCAAATGTATAAAGAATGATCATTTCTACAAATATATGCCACCAAAAATACGACCTGAGGAGCTTTAGAACTCTCTCGACTCCCATTGGCTACAGATATTTTCAGTCAGAGAAACCGAGGAAGAAGGTGGAGCCTTGGAGCCACACCCACCTATTACATCATCACCACTGACCAATGGGAGTTTAAAGGTTTTTCTAGAAAATTCATTTTAACAAGCTGTTTCGGACTCCAGAAACGAACTCGAAATTGTTTGAAATGACATCATACCAGTTCATTCCTCAATTTTGCTTGAATAATATGAGCTTCTTTTATTTTCAGTTTTAACATTAATTTTAAGTTTTCATTTTGTTATGTGCTTTTGTCATTTTTAATTACCTTTTGTTGTTTTTTTATCAAGTTTTATATTTTATTTCAGCTTTATTTTAATAAGCGAAAACCATTTTTAAATCGTTTTTTAACTTCTATACTGATGAATGGAAGCTACAACAAATAAATAAATAAAAATCCCATTTGCCTCAACAGTAATAGTAAAAAAAAATAATAATCCACAAAAGCGTTCCTATATCTGCCCAAAAGAGGGAAAAAATATCAAGAGCTCGATTACGTTGTTCAGAAGAAAGAAAAATGTCAAATTTACTCTCACTCCCTAAGGAGCGTTGATTTAATTTCATGGCAAGGTAAGAAAGCACAAAGTATGGTAATCTAAATTTACATTATATTTTTTTTAAGAAAGATGATTTATGTCGTTAATAACTGTGGAACAGGGTCTATTTTCCACGCCGTCCAACAGAAAGCAGCTTGGTTTGAAAGTGTGAGCTTTGCTTCATATATCTCTACACTATTGACCTTTTTTGTATGTGAAATTCAGTTATACTGCATCATTATTATTATTCATTTTTACACGCAAGCCTCCACATGTGCATCCACATAGCGTATCTTCAGGGCTGGGGAGCAGGACTGTATCTGTGAGGGGTTAACCAGCGCAGTTAAGAGTTAAAAGGCTGGTAAGTGGCTCTATTAGTCGGGTCGAACAGCAGGGAGGAGTGCAGAGACGAACCCAGGAGGGGTGTGTGTGTGGTAATGAACACGCTCACAACGACCGAATCAGACACCGAAACGTCCAACTAGTGCACCAGATGCAGTCGGGACGTGGACAAAGAGCACGAGGGGAAAGGGGATCCTGGAGGATGTCGGAAGTGTTGTTTCTCCCGGTTTCTATTGTCTGCTTAAGGTGAGGATATTTTCCCACCGGTTAATCGAAGTGTGAGAACACCGGTATCATCGGCGGGGGCTTTTAAATCACTCATTTGAAAGCGAAACTAATATGTGCACGTCTGCACGGGCATTCATTATGGTGCAGAGCAGAGCAAGCGTTTTCAATTCATTTCTACCACAGGAATAAACTGGAAGCGTTCGCTCCGCGCACCGTTATGAATGCCCGTGCAGTCGTGCACATTTTAGTTTTTTGCTTTCACATTAGCACCAATTCTGGGGCGGATTCCTTGAATGGTGAGTTCATTAGCCTAAACACAACAACAACAAAACATAAAGTCTCGACTAAAATCAAAAGGAGACAGGGCCTTCTCTGTTGCAGCTCCTTGTTTATGGCACAGTTTACCCCTCCATGTTAGATCTTGTGCCATCCTTGATGCATTAAAATCTCATTTAAAGACTCATCTCTTCTCTCTTGCATTTGATTGTAATAAAATGTTTGTAATTGTTTTATACTTTGTTTTATAATCTTAGATTACATGTGCTGGGATGTATGTAAAGCACTTTGGCCAACGCGTGTTGTTTTTAAACGTGCTATATAAATAAATGTGATTGACTGATTGAAAACAGTACAATGACAAATACGCTTAAATGGGCGATTTTACATTGCACTTTGACACCAAATATTCCTCCATCATCTCCTGCTGCGACTCTCGTTCAGCTCGCAATTTGTTGAGCAGACATGTTCAGTTTTTAATCGTAGTCCCTGTTCTCTAACTGAACTAAATGACTTTATTAGAACACCAAAAAAAATCAAATGGACTTTGACAAGGTAGGTGTTGCTTCTGAAACACTGCTAACACCAACTATAGTGCTGAAAAACTGAATCAGCAAAGAAATCATAACAAGATTATGAATGCGGAGCTAGAAACCCAACATTTTCAGCTTTTTTTAGGCATCATAGGTTCAACACAAAGGCACCTATGATTCACAAAAATTGCATCTAAATTTAGTAACTAAATTCTGAATTCAAGCCTAGTGGAGAACAAAAAAAAAAACACAATCTGCACATGTGAATTTTATAAAGGTCTTTGAGCCACATGCTGATGCCTCTGGGCAGGTTATCAATTTGTTGACAAGCACACCCAATTTCAAATCAGCCTCACCTCCTGTTCAGTTTCCGGTGTGTTGCCGGTGGGCCGCGCTCGAGGTTCGGGTAACGAAAGCCACGTGTCTCGGGTCATGTTTGCACTCACTCAAACCTGCAAACGGGCCTCATATTAAAGCCCGTCAGTCGTCGTACGGGACCATCCCTTCATTAGCACCTCTTTACAGGTGACCCTTTGACCCTGGCAGATCCAAACCTCTACACCCGACTGGTTTGAAGACTGATGGTTATTACTCAACCAATTTCTGCTGGCTGTCCCTTATTCTACGAAGAAGTCAAAGGGTGAACAAGCTTTTTCAAGTTGTGGAACAGTTTTACCCTTCATATTCGCCAAGATCAAACAAGAGAGATTTTTAAGTCTCAGTTGAAAACTTATCTTTTTATCTTAGCTTTTAGTCAAGGGTATTCTGTTCATTGAAGTAATAGTTATTTTTATTTTTTTTTTGTTTCTTTTCTCTCTCACCCTCAGTTGTGTGAGGGTGTATGTCTAAGAGTGTGTAGTCATGCCTCATTTGCTATGGTAAATGTTATATGTATGTTTTAATTAGAACTGTTTAATATGTTAGTTTTAGTTAAGAATCCTTTTTTCAACTTTTATTTATTTATATAGCACATTTAATAACGTGTTTCCCAAAGTTAATATGTGTGTGTGTGTGTGTGTGTGTGTGTGTGTGTGTGTGTGTGTGTGTGTGTGTGTGTAAATATATATAAAAATGTAAAAAAAAAAAAAAAAGTAAAAAAAATGATTATATATATATATATATATATAAACATTTTTGCAATATGTAGAGAAACAAAATGTAATAAAAAGTACAGAAAAAAAGAAAGAAAAGAAACAAAATAAAATAGTGCAAATAAATAGAAATAAAAAGATGAGAAAATAAAAGAAGCGTCAGTACTAAGGTGGATAAACACATTGAAAGAAGGCTATAATAGTGATGCTAAAACAGCACATGTGCTTCTAGATCGTCTGGCTTTGAAGTGCCACGCTCCGACAAGCCCAAAGACTGGCGCGGGACGTGCCGTCGAGGAGCACGCGCCGGCGGCCCCAAACTCATTAAACGGGCCCCTGCGATGACCCTCTCTGTGCTGTGGGTCTCACCAGCTGTTTCTGAAACTACCACCATTTCTTTTTTCTTTTTTTTCCGAGCTCCGCCTATTAATCTCTGGGCACGATGGTGTTGATGCTCCGCTTTAGACAAGCGGACGATTTCATCTGCTAATTAGCGGCTTTAGTTTCATTTTCCAGCCTCTGCGGTATTTTTTACCAACAGAGCTTTCAGCACTTTTGGCAATTAATAGGAGACGTCTCAATTCATTGGTTTAATAAATGTGTTAATTTTGCGAGCAGGAGGCAGAAACATCGACATCATCAGAGATAAATTCCCTCTGATTTAATATTTTGGCTGAGGCTTAACCATACAGGACTGGAAATTCATTAGAAAGCTTAATCTCGCTCTGAAAAGCGTGGCTGCCGATGAACACGTCCTCGACGAACGAGCGAGAAGGCTTTTCTTATTACTGAATCCGGGCCTTCAGAAGCGCTGCCGCTAATGAACCTGAACGCCTCTATTATTAAGTTACCACAGAAAATCCTCAAGGCAAATGTTCTTCTGGTCTGTGAAGGAAAACATCTTTACAAGATAATGGCATTTCCTCTAATTACAATGTGTGTAAGTGCTTGTGCTCGGCGCGGGACCTCTTGCCTTTGAAGAGTGTTGGGTCGCCGCTCTTGCTAACTTTCTATTTTCAGCTCGTCAAATCTCAAAAAAGGAAAATGAGAAGAAGAGAGAGTGTTTAATAAAAGATGATGACAAAGACTGTGAGAAAGGCAGTGGTGTCTGCATTAGCTTGGAATATAACTGTGCTGTGAGTTTAGAGTTAAACGATTAATATTAGGAAGACTAGTATATCCAATGCAATAATCTCAAAATGGACAAATATGGGCTGATAAATCAATCTCACTGATATTCATTGTTGCAAATATTTGGATTTATTTCAGTGTGACGGTCAACTGAGTTTTTCAAAATGCAAAATGCAACAAAAAAAATCAATTAAAAATGAATGATTTTCAAATAAAATAATGTAGATGTACCAATGTAATTTTGTGTGTATATATATACACACACACACACACATAAATATACTATATACCTAAATGTTGTTATTTAAATATTTTGTAATTAAAATATATTTAAATTAAATTATAATTTATCATGTTTAATTAAAACAATATTTATTTAGAATATTTTAATAAGAAACAAATATTGCAATATAAAATCTAATGTATATACATAATTAGAAATAAGTTTTATTTTATAATATCATTAACATATAATATAACACACACACACACATACATATATATATATATATATATATATATATATATATACATATACACATATACACACACATACATACATACATATGTATATAAAAAAAATAATATATATTAGGGCCGGGATTCGATTAAAAAAATTTATCTAACTAATTAGAGGCTTTGTAATTAATTAATCGAAATTAATTGCATTTTAATTGCATAAATATTTGACCTGAGAACAGTGAGAATTTTTTTCATATGGATTTTTAGTATACCATTGAATAATGACTGAATACATAAGCTTAAGCAACAAAATATTGTTTATCTTTGTTCAACCAAGTCCAGCAGACCAGTGTTTTTTGCCATTAAGCAAAAAAACTACACTAATAGCAATAGCGAATTCCTTGTTGCATAGCTTGCACACAACCATGCTCTTATCGACGCTTCCATCCGTTAGTTTTTTTTTTAAACAAAATTTCCCATCCACCGGCCAACCAAAGCGATCTCGTCAGCTTCTTCGTCATGAACGCTAGTTGGTGCGCCAGTATAATCGGTCCGCCGAAACTCATCCAGTGAGAAACGTTCCGCGGTGCAAAAATAAGTGCGATTAAAAATATTTTTTTGTGTAATTAATTAACACGTTAAAGTCTGTAGTTAATCTAATTATAGTTAATTATAGTAAATTATAGTCTGTAGTTAATCTAATTAACGCGTTAAAGTCCCGGCCCTAATATATATATATATATCAACCCCTAATTAATAAGCTGAAAATCTGATCATTTGCATGTGGACACTCTCCACGAATAATAACGAGAGCAACAAAATAAATATCGATTTGGTTTGCTAAACTCCTCCCAGGGGAAAGGGGATTTGATGGAAGCCCATGTATATTCCAAGGACACCAGGACACTCTTTATAGTCGCTGCGTTAACAATATTACTATCAACAACCCTCCGCATGTCATTTCCTCTAGAGAGGAATCATATCTCACCAGACAGAACATCACATCTGATTTCTCCGCCCCACATTATCACGTTCTGTCCCTCTTTTGTAAAAAAATTGTGAGAAAATTTCAAAAGGGTGTGAAGAACTCAAGTGATTCATCGTGAACGTAATGAAGAAATCTGTGTGTCAGATTTAAATGAGATGAGATGCATCTTTTTATTTCATCACAGAGCCCTCGGGACACTACACTCTTTTTGTCTTGTTTCCAGTTCAAATATCAAACATTTATTAAATCAAGATGCATTTACTAAAGTTGTAAAATGCCATAAGATATTAAGTCTTGTTTTCTGGGGGAATTCATTAAATTTAAGTGAGTTTTTGCTTTAAAACAAGCTAAATTATTTGCCAATGGGGTAATAAAAACAGTCTTGTTTCTGTTTAAATTAAATTATTTTTCTTACCCCATTGGCAGATCATTTTGCTTTTTTAAGCATCAACTCACTTCATTTTAATGAATTCCCCCGGAAAACAGGACTTAATAATATCTTATGTCACTTTACGCGTATAGTAAACGCATCTTTATTTAAGAATTTTTAGATATTTGGACTGGAAACAAGACAAAAATACCAAATAAGAAAAGCATTTTTTGCAGTGTAGCAGCTCTGTGTTTATCCTGACATTCCTTGAATGATAAACACTTAAATTGGGCTTCTGTTTACCGGGATGAAAGGTCATCTTGTCAGAAGTCTGGGATTGCTCACAAAGCCCTTGTTTCTGACAGATCTCCACCCACAAATGATCCATAATCTCCCTCTTCACCTCCTAAACGACTCCATCTGAAAGAAACCGAAGCGGCGACGGCCCTGCAGCAAACCCACACGCACACACACGTTTATCTAACCATCTAAATGAGGCCCAAACGTTGACTTTTCATGGAGAGATAATTATATTGACCAAGACCAAGCCCTACAGAAGCCCTTCAGCTTTTTTAGGGGTTACAATTTTAAATGACTTCATTTATGAAAAATGAAGACATCCCTAAAGTCCCCAAATTAAGATTTTGCTCACTTTTTGGGCCACACATATACGCACACACACACGCACACACACACACTCTGCTACTTCCTGGTAATGGCTTTTTAAAAGGGGGCACTGAACGCTTTTTTTCCTCCTTCCTCTTGTCAAGTTTGTTTAAGTTAGTTAATTAGTTCACGTCTCTCCTTGTCAAGCCGCTTCCCCCCGGTATTCAGAGTTTCCTTACGGGACGGACGTTAACAAGCATCAGGAAAGGCTGTTTTTGGGTTTGTTGACGGAGATCACTCAAGAAAGGGCTGATAGGACTCAACTAAACGAACAAGCGCTCGGAGGAGAAGCTGTAAACCGACCCACCGGAGAAAAGCCCCTTTATATCTCCATAGTTCCTCCTAGACAGAAGTTATCGTAAACAGAGACACGTGCTCCTCAGATTGAGCTCTAATGTCTCAAATATCTCTCATTAAATGAGCTGAACTGCTGTCCACATTCATTTTACAGCTTGATATTCTTAATGCAAAATTGTTGTCATTTGTGACCATTTCTATTTTTCCCTTAAGAATAAGAAACATGTGACAAAGTTAATACTCTAAACAAATATGTAAACAAACTTTTATTTTGGATTCGATTAATCTTTGTTATATATATATATATACATATATATAGATAACAAACCGGTTTAATATATATAACAAACCGGTCTAACTATTTCAACGAGTGCCATACAGAATCTCTTTGAAATGATTATAATTCCTGAAATTTGAATTGAACTGAATGGGATATGAGGTAGTTAATAGGTGAAGAATTGCAATTCTAGGTTATTGAAATGAAATAACATTCAAAAGAAATGTTACAAATTTGAATTAGAATTTTTTTTTTTTTATGTATGTATAAAGAATATATATAGTATTGCATTTGTAAATGCAATCAATATTTTCATTCAACAAATAAAACCCTCAGAAACAGGACCTATAACACTGTATAATATCAACACATCACAGTTTCTCTTTATGAAATACAGGCCTGACAAAAACTGCATCAAAAAATGTATTTGGCAAGTTTGAAATGGATATTGATTTAGCACTCGTGGCGATGTGAACTGACAGGTTTGTTGTAAGATCAAGGCACAGATGTACGCCCCGCGGCGGCTATAAAAGTTAAAGGAGAACTGATGAATACATTCCTGAATCTGTCATAACCTCCCGTTCACATCAGCTCGGACCAGCTCACCACATCCAGAGATAGTCACAGTAAATCACAAAGATTTCACCTAGAACACACTTTCCTCCACTAGGTCAGTGGTTCTCAAAGTGTGGGGCGCCGTTAAAAAACACCGCCGTTACGTTACTACGGCGTTCAAGTGCGTGAATAGCGGTTAGCCCTCTGCCTTTATAAAGTGGCAACGAACAGCAATTACACTGAATCGTTCTTATTCAGACCGCTGGAACAACACCAACATAGAAGTTTCTCGCTGTATAAAAAAAATTGGGGGGGCGCCAGATTTTTTTAAAGGTTGAAAGGGGGCCAAAAAAAGTTTGAGAACCACTAGACTAATGTAGGTCTCCTCCTACTAGAAAAAGACCAAATTACTACATCAATATAGAGAATGCCTGCGTCCGAAATCACAATCTCTCCAACAAGGTACTTATTTTAAGTAATTATTTCGCAATTACTAAAAAAATTTGTTCTATATAGTTTGAATGTAGTATGAATGAAATTCCGACGTACTACATTCGACATGGCATTATCATGTGACCTTCACTGCCATTTACAAATCCTCTCCCGTGGCCTCGTGGGATAGTAAAGTGTCCATCGCCGGAAGAATTAGGGCACTTTTTTCCTACTCTTTTAACATTCAACAACTCTTTGAATTCAGACATACTTCTTTTGTCACATACAGTTCTTTTAACCTTCTACATAGTTGGTAAGTATGTGTTTTCGGATGCAGAATGTATGCTAGACTTTCAGAAGAATTCACCATGATGCCAAAGATCTCAATACGAACTCAAACATTACTCAGAAAATTCCTTCAAAATCAAATTATTTGAGTCGTTTCATTAATTTGACTGTATGATAACAATCAACTTGTTTTATCAACAAACTCTCTCCTTATGATAAATAAAAATGGAAATAAAAGTTTATACTTAAAGGATTAGTTCACTTTTAAAAAAACTTTTGCTGATAATTTGCTCACCCCCATGTCATCCAAGATGTCCATGTCTTTCTTTCTTCAGTGGAAAAGAAATGAAGGTTTTTGATGAAAACATTCCAGGATTTTTCTCCATATAATGGACTTCAATGGGGTCCAAACGGTTCAAGGTCCAAATGAGCGTTTCAGTGCAGCTTCAAAGGGCTTTAAACGACACCAGACGATGAATAAGGGTCTTATCTAGCGAAACGAGCCGTCATTTCAACAATAAATAAAAAAGTTAAAGTTTTATAGGCACAAATGCTCGCCTTGCTCTGTTCTGTGATGCGCGTTCGTGACTTTCCTGTTCGAACTCGTTCATCAAAATGAACGAATCTTTTTTCGAGTCATTTCATTCATTCAACGAACGAAATGAACGAAATGACTCGAAAAAAGATTCGTTGATTTTTTTTTCAAGTTATGCATTTCAGAAATATACATATACAAATCAAATATACCACTTTAAACAATGTAATAATTTAAGGCAGAAACACTGAGCTCGTTGAAGTAATGAATACTTATTTGTTAACAAATGATTATGACATGTAGGAAATTGTAGCATGTTTATTCAGAGTTTGCATCATCTCATAAAAGAGCAATAATATTTTCCTCTGAGTTTTCCGGTTCTGACGAAGCCAAGAGAAATGTTCAGTGTTCAACATTAGCTGATCTGGCTGCTGCTGTCACTTTAAACCACAAACAACATTCATCTACAAACTTCAGCTCTGGCAAGGCAAAACACAGCCAAACAGCGAAAAACAAATAAAAATCTCTGCCAGAGGGAGCACGAAAGCCACGTTTTACAGATGAGCGTTATTCCGATGTGGCTTTTAACACCAAAACCACATAAAAAGACAGTGGAGGTGGACGGGTCGATGGCTGTGTTACAATAATTTGAAAACACTCCAGAGTTCACAGCTTTGCAATGCATCACGCTGCTCATTAGCATGCATGCGGTACGGCCCCACAGAAATCAATAAATCAGCAACACCCGCTCGGCTCGCTCTTCCCTCAGAGTACTTATTATTGATCATAAACGAAGCAAAAATGGAGCTGCAGCTCGGAGAACCACATTACTTATCTCGGCTTCAAACGAACAAGTTCATAGATGAGAGGAGACAGTCGGAAAGAGACGGCTGGGGCATTTCCGATGCATTTCAACAACGAGCAGCAGGAGGCAACAAAAGAGTCTTCAGGCTCGATTCTGCTTACAAGGTCACTTTTCACAAACCGGTCTAACTCTTTAAACAGAGCTGGTGCCATTCAGAGTCTCTCTGAAATTATTATATTCCTGAAATTTGAATTGAACTGAATGGGAGATGAGGCAGTAAATCGGTGGAGGATTGCAATTCTAGTTTATTGAAATGAATTAAAATTCAAAAGAAATGTAACAAATATTAATTAGAATTAAAAAGTCTAAAAGGCCTGATAGAATGAATCAAAGAAGGGGAAACAGAGTGAATGAACAAACAACTGAATGAATGAATGAATTAATTAATGAACGAATGAATTGACATATAAATGAACAAACAGAATGAATGAATGAACAAACAAACAAATGAACAAACTAATGAGTGAATTAATGAATGAACAAACAGAATGAATGAAAAAATGAATAAACAAAAAATAAACAAAAAATGAACAAATGAGTGAATTAATGAATGAACAAACAGAATGAATGAATAATAAACAAACAAATAAACTAATGCATGAACGATCAAACAGAATGAATGAACAAACAAACAAACAGAATGAATGAATGAATGAACAAAAAATAAACTAATGAGTGAATTAATGAATGAACACAGAATGAATGAATGAGAAATATCTTTGAAACTGTACCTATCGCCACCAGCAAAGTGTTAAAAACAGAATAAATGAACAAACAAACGAATGAATAATAAAATTTATATTCAAACAAATAACTAAATAAACAAATAAATAAACAAATAAATAAACAAAAATGAACTAACGAATAATATAAACAAACCTGACTTTAACTAGTTAAACCAGTATGAACAAAAGAAAGTCACCACAGAATGAAAGAGCGAATGATCAAACGAACAGAACCATATTCCCACCAGCAAAGAGTTTTTGAGTGATGATTTCTATTCAAAATAATGAACGTTACAGATTTATTATTTTGCACTCCTGGTTATAAATTAAGAAATGAATGTCACTGCAAACCAGTTTAATCATAAACAGTGGTCAAATATCGAAGCTGGAGTCTTAAAGCTTTCTAATGATGCTCAGTTTGTTCAGATCAAGGAAGAGTGTGATGTTTTAACGAGTAATGAATGTTAATCTCGGGCCGTCTGTGATCTTTGAGGTTAAAATGACAATAAACTTCATTTTGACCAACTGAACCAGTATGAACTACACGACTTTTCAGCAGTGACACGTGTTGTAGATGTTTCCCTAAACCTAACTACCAATAATACTTATACGCTAGCGACGTCGGCTCGGTGCTAATACTTCTAACTTACTTGTTCTTGCTGCGCAGCTTTAAATGACAGACAGACATCAGCAATTGTCCTCCAATGCTCTTCATTACGGCCAGGAGTTCGAGCAGTTCTCAGAGAATCTCCCAAGAAATAACAAGGCCGGAGGATCTCAGACAATTTCCATTGAGAATCCCACCGAAAACAGTTTTTATAGAATAGGGAGGTAATGCAAAATGACATGAATTTGATTGGTTCATAGACAGACTCTTCTGTCATCTCTAATGATTACTTAATTTGTGATCACAAGTTCTAACCTAGTCATCTGTCTAGTTTCATTTGCTACATGTGTTATTTATACACACACGTCATGGGTTTTCTTCCAAGAGAGACACATACATTCATCCAAAGTACAGAATGTCTTAGTACATTGTTTCAGAGTGTTAGCATGTTTAAATAAGGTTAAATGTTAAATCATGGTAAGCTTAATGTTCAGTTTAAAATTTCCACGACACACGAAAGCATCTCAGAAACAGTCGGAATCAAACTCGAGAACGGACACCTGCCTCCGGAAACTTCCTGAAGCCTCTCGGGCTTCACATTCTTGCCCTTTCCTTTCCTTCAGTACAACAAAAACAAAAAAACAAGCTCTTTTTTCTCAGCGGGGCACGAGGCACAGATTGAACTGGTGTAAAGGCCGAAAGAAAGAAAGAGAGAGATGTGGAGGAGCACATGAAAGCGAAGGCGTGCTGGTATTCACCGGATCACCATCCCAATCACTTACAGCCGCTGGAAATTACTGCTGACTCTAATTAGTTATTTAGACACCAAGTACAGCATGGGCTCATGTGGCCGGCAGACTTCTGAAGACTTCCATGTTTAGCCATACGGAGGAACTGTACGGTGCCTCAGGTTTTTCCATTAGCTCTCTTTTTTCTTTTCTTTTTCAGACGGTTTTCCGAGACTGCTGGGAAGCTTTCTTCCGCACATTTGCAATTCTGTATTGATAATCAAGCTCTGCTGAGAACATCTCTCAATATTGGATCAGCTGGCCGCGCTCACCGTCACATTACTTTTGTTCATAAATTATAGCAATTCGTAACGACCAGGATTTCCATATTATGCTTTCCCTGTCATTAAATAAAGCTGTTAAGGAATTAATATGATTACAGAGGCAGAGTATGTTTTTAATGATGCATGGCAGGGAAACGGCTTGTATTTTTTTTATAATGCTTATTTTGATATCGTCGTGATGATCTGCTCTGCCGAGCTCAAAGCCGCCGGCATCATCAACAGGCTGTCAATCAAACGCGCTGTCGTGTCACTTCACGGCGTGGCTTATGTGCCGACCTACGCATGACGAACTCTCAGAAAATTATTACTGACATCTAAAGAAAGAAACGTCGCTCTGGAGGAATCATGCACAGCGTTCTCTGAGGTGATGCAGAAAAATATTTGGTCAAAAACAAACGAAAAAACTCCAACAAACTATTATGTGAGCAAAAAAATACCATGGTAAAATTATGTTGTATTTTTTGTTGGAGAAGAACCACAGTAATACTATGGTGTTTTTTGAAGAATCTGCCATTTACAGGGTACTTTAAAAGAATACCACTACTAAAAAGAAATACATGGTTTTGACAGTATTTTATTATTATTTTTTATATACTATTATAGTATTTATGAATATTTTGTATTAGCTTATATTTTCATATTCTAAGTTTTAGTAGCTTTGATATGTGCTTACTTTTATTAGTTTTTCATATGTTTTCTATACTATTATAGTATTTATGAACATTTTGAATAAGCTTATATTTTGAGTTTTATTAGTTTTGAAATCTGCTATTATTTTTTATACTTCTTTTCTTTTTTTTTTGTAATTCAACAAAACATTTTATTTTATTTAATTGCCAGAGCGATATTTCAAATTTTCATAATTTTCATTTACGTATAGAAAAATAAAATAAAGTATAAGCAATTATTTATATTGACGATTTGTAATATGTAATTAAAACAACAAACTCGTCAAAGATTTCTTTCCCCATTCCAGCATAAAAAGCTGTATTTCCATTGAAAAAATTAATTTACATAATAAATAAAAACATTAAAAAAATAAAATAAAAAAATCACAAATAAGATGGCCGCCAACTCAAAACCTCAAAAGTGCAGTGCACAACTAGTGGCATCAAATGGAATTGCAATATGTTTGTTTCAAGCCGCACAAATGGGCTGGACGTAGTAAGAATGAGAGATGTGTATCAGATATTCAAATCTCAGAAGAGAAAAGCACACATTAGTGGCGTCTGAGTTAACAGACCTATCATTGAGCGTGCCCACCTGTGCGTGTGGCACAGTCATCTGTCTGGCAGCTGGTGGCTCTTCTCCTCAGGCGAATCTGCCTAATGGTTCCTCGTCTCCCTTTAGATGCTCGGCCACTTAACCCTGGCAGCATGAAGGGCTCAAACAGCATCTTACCAACTCGTTTTTGTGCTCCGAAAATAAATGATTCATGAGATGACCGGCAGGCCAAAATAAACAGAGACATTTCAGCCCTGTTCACCCCAAGACTTTAGCCTAATCTGCAGGGTAAGGGCTCTTCGAGATGTCGGTAATGAAACGGTGCAGGGTGAACGTGAGCAAACAGGGATCCGGTTCTCTGGCAGCCGACGGACTCTTTCTCCCAGCTACCAATCACCGGAGACAGCGTACAATTACTTCATGGACAGGACATTCAAAGAATTGCAAACCGGGCCTCACACAGCCACAAGAGAAGCACACAAAAGCAAACGGCGGTTGTGCTTTTCTTGGACTTTCCATGACTTAAAATAAAGGAACGTTACATATTCAATGCAAGTTAAGCTCTATCAACAGTATTCGTTTCATACGGAGCCTCTAAAGGGATATGTGGTAAAGGGGAAAAATCTGAGATGTGAGGAAAAGATATTTCAAAATGCTTTTGCCCGAAAAAATTTGCGAGCAAACGAAACATTTCTCAGGAAAAAGCAAAAGTTTTGCAAACCAATGCATCGTTTCTCGGGGAAAATGCTAAAGTTTTGCGAGTGAACAACGCTCTCGGGAGAACAAAAGTTTTGAGAGGGAAAATTATTAAAATATATTTATCCCTCATCACCATATCCCGGGCTCCGCAGATTCATAATGTTGAACACTATAGATAATAATTTCTTGTTCTTTTTTCTTAATTACTGCTCTTTGTATATTTGTATACACTTTATATATTTTTTTGTTAAATCATGTACATGAATTCTTTCTTAAAAATTGTTTAAAAAGTTTGCAATACATTTGACTAAAATATTCAGAGAGATCAAATATATTTTGTAAATGCTCAATTTAGATTTCAAAAATTAAAGTATCACAACTAAAGAAGAGTAACTGTAGCAGGATAATAACAATAATAATAATAATAATAAAGAAAATCAAATAACAGTAAATAAAATTAACTTGGGCGGGATGTGGATTAACATTTTTTTTTATATTTTCAGGGGTAAAAAAACAATCGTCAATTGGTTATAATTGTTAGTCCTACCCTTAATTGCCCCGTTTACTTCCATTGAAAGTGCATTACGATTTTTGCTTTAACACTTTTTTTTAAATGTACAGTATATAATTTTTATTATTATAGAATAATTACATCCAATAATAATAATTATTATTATTAATGCCATCACGAGTGCTCCTTAGAGATCCTAACTTGAAGTATTAAATCAGCAAATTCCTGTCTTAAGGACTGTGCATGAAAAGACAGTGAAGCACTCCAGTGTCTACGTCTTTGTAGAATCACTTGATTGAAGATGAAGTTCATACTAGAGATTCATCACTCTAAAAGCAGAACAAAATAGCGAGTTTCAATAGAGAACGACATCCTGCCCACCACTATAAAGATGTATTAGTTTAAATCATAATGTATACGTGACACCCACAGATGCATGGATTTTTCTACGCGTATGAAATATTAATGCACAATATTAGCCATCTTTGTCACTTCAATCTCAGCTGAGGCTTCTGAAGGTGCTAATGGAAGTGGACCGTGCCGAGGTGAGGCGGGGTCTCAAAAGGCCGTGCGGGATTGGCAGCGAATGGAGTGATAGCATCAAGGAGTACTGATGACTTCATATAGCGCCATGACAACAGCACCCTACCAGCGGCCTTGCATGTTAAAGCCCCCCAGGCCCACGGCTGACTTTGACATGAATGTAAAGTGATGAAGCTGGTGGGGAGCGGGCGGCCCATCACAGCAGCTCCTGCTCTCCGAAACAGGGTTATTATAGGTGACTAAAACTAAAATGGTTTTACTAATACGTAATTAACTAAACAAACTAACTAAATTGATTTGTTTTTGCACTTTAAACAGTGTGAAATGCTTTGGAAGTGCTATAATGAGTTGATGTGAAAGACTAAACCACAGTCAGGTCAGATCAGGATAGACAACATATGCACTCTGTTCTGATTGGCTGCCTTAGCACATCACAGTTTTATTTGATTGGTGATGTTTTGTATTAAATCTATTATTTGGTTTTTTTCTGATATATTTTATTAGTATTTCAATTTTATTGCATTGTGACATTTTATGTCTGTTGTGCAGGACCTTGGTCAGCATTCTTGTTGTTTTAAAGTGCTATATAAATATATTTGACCTTGACATGACCAAGTGGGCCGGGTGCAAGGAGAGTACCAGAGTACGTAATATGTAATTAACTATACACACACAATTTTTTTTTTTTAAATGCGCTTTAGACCGTGCAAAATGCTTTGGAATTGCTATAACGAGTTGATGTGAATGACTAAACCAGTCAGGCCAGGTCAGGAGACAGAACATATGCACTCTGTTCTGATTGGCTGGTTTAGCGCATCACATGACCAGGTGGGCGGGGGGCGAGGAGAGGTAGGGCACATCCCAGAGGCCCTCCGTTTTAGAGTTCACGTAATCCTGCCGGGTTTAAGTGTTACACCAAGCTCTTTCTTTTTTCCTCTTACTTGCTAAAACTCTTTTTTCTTTTCCCATCATTCTTTCCATCTCTTTCCCCAACTAGCTTCTTATTCATTATTCACTCTAACAGGCGGTCCCTGGCCTTTCCACACGCCCCGCCCCCCCCGTCCCTCTTCCCACAGATCAAGATTCTGCACAGGTTCCAGGAGCTTCTGGCACACCGGCAGGTATTTGGAGGGGAATTCTGGGGTTGCGGCTTTCAAATAAACACACCTTTATCCCTTAATCTGCTTTAAGATTCTGTCTCAAATCTGGAGTAGCGTTCAAAAGGCAGACGCCTGACGCAACATAATTGCTAATCACCAATGACAACCAACAGTACTGGTCAAAAGATAGGGTTACACTTTATTTTAAGGTGTCATTGTTACAGTGTAATTAGCCTATATATATATATATATATACTGAGTTAAGCAACATGTACTTACTATAGGGTTAGGGTAAGATTAGGATTTGGTTGAGGGTTAGTTGCATGTAATTATGCATAATTTACTGTTATTACAACGGTAAGTACATGTAACATGTAACAAGGACACTGTAAAATAAAGTGTTACCAAAGATAGTAATATTTGCAATAATATACACACTTTTAACTGTATTTTTGATCAGATAAATGCAGCTTTGGTAAGCAAAAGAGATTTATTTCAAAATTATTCCAAACCAGTAGTGTATGCGTGACTGTGTGATTGAGAAGCGTACGTGTGTGTGGGGGGGGATGCCTGCAGGGGTCCTGTCTTTTGCAGACCTCTTTCACCTCATCCGCGTTTAAGTGCATTAATATTTCACCAGGTCTGGTGGCGGGGTTAAATGGCCGCCCATCTGAGAGAGACGGGAGGGGGATGTCAGACTGGATATTTTCCCGGGCGATACAGTGAAAGCTTCAGATTCAATCTGGGCTGTCATACGAGTCATTTACAGGGAACACAATCAGTCTCTTTCCCTCTATTAGCAACAAATACAGTCAAAATTATTCAGACACCAAATATAATTTTGTATATGTTTTACTAGTGTGTGCAGGACACTATAATTCATTTATGTAAGCGAGGAGATCAAAATAAAGTAAACTGTGCTATATTATACACAAAAATTCTTCATAAAATTTGGGACCAAATATTATTCCAGCACTTTGACTTGATCATGTTTTGCTGAAGTGTTTTTCTGTAACTGCTAATGCTCTTTTCAGACACAGACTGAACAACATGAAGCATTGCTTGGTCACTGGTGGAGCTAAACTGGTATTATCTAATTGTGTAGTTAAATTTACCAGCTGGCAGATATTCAACATAATTCATGTGTGAGAGTCTAACAGAAGGATGGGAAAAAACAGTGAAATATCAACTGATTTGATAACTCTGAGTTCTGGTCATATTTTATTACCATTGTCTAAACTATAGCGAATAAACTGTGATAATGTGAGAAATGTTGAAGGAGTCTGAATAAGTTTTGGTTTGACTGTATGCGCTGCCTCTACATTAGCAACACAACAAATTCTCTCATTTACTCCTTAGATGGAGAGACGAACGAAAGCGAAAACTGCAATACTTTGTGTAAGTATAGTAGTAAATGTAAATGCCAATTATCAACGTTCCACAGGATTCCATCTCCATGTTAATTATTTTAAAACATGTTGTTTTCTACAGAAACTCGGAACAAAAGGCAATGATGCAAAATAATTGCAGATGAATTGGCGGTATTACGCAGCACCTTAACGTGTAATCTTTCCTAGAGAGAATCGAAGGACGTGTTTGACATGTTTAATTTCTGTCAGGTTTGTCCACGTACATTCTCAGGGCCACTGAGCTTTCGTCTGAGCTGTCAGACACAATTGCGTTCGTTCAGCCCAATTCCTGCACGCAAATGTTACCAATGTTATTGCGATGGAAACACGGTTAATTGTATACCAATTTAGACCTGTGCAATCAAAACATGCGACAACTCGGCTATCAGAAGTTGATTTCCTAAACATGCTGGATACAACTGACAGCACAAGTTAAGTTAAATTAACATTTAAGGCAAAAACTGTGGGTGGTAACTCTGTAAAAAAAGACCTACAGAAATTAGACTAACATTTGTTAGAAGGTAAAAGCAAATACTTAAACAGCCATTCAGAATGGAAAAAAGTGAGATAATAACTGTTGATGTGATGCGAGTAATATCCAGCAACGTCGTACAACATTGCATGACCTTTCAAAGTGTGTAATTCTACTCTAAAATCCCGACCTGACGTGCTTCATCCACAATGTGAGACCCATTATGCTCTGTTGCATTTTAAATTAGATCTATACTCAGTAATTACATTCATGACAAAGACATTTTCTAGTATCCACAAAGAGGAAGACCAGAAAGAGAAAGAGCGAGAGAAAAAGGGTGGATTTTACCGGCCTTATGAGACTGACAACAGCGAGTTCAACGGGAGGTTATGCAAACGGAACAAAACACTGAAAAATTAAAGGCGTGAGCTCAAGAAAGCGGCACTAAGAGCACAAGTGGCAGACCGTCGAGAATATCTGTGAAAAGAGAACCGCTGGGAATCAGATCCAACGTTTTCCTCACCCAACGAAACATTAAACATCTGACTAGACAAAATGACTGAATGTAGAGAGTAGGGGTTAACTGTGGAGCGAGTGCCCGGTAATCCATTTACAGTGAGTTAGCAAGCGCTGGAGTGAGAGGTGAGCGGATGACATTCATTCGGGGTCGCTGCGATGGACTTTCAGCCCCATTTGTCTGAGGTGTTAGACGGATAATTAACAGCACTGCCAGTGCGCACCACTGCTCGAGGAGAACACACAAAAGGTGTATTAAAACGAGTTGATGGGCTGTGTTTGTGTGTACGGTTGCGTGCACGATGGAGGAACCTCTATTGATGAATATGAATGAGAAAGATACAGTTTGAGGGTTTCGAGAACTGGGTCAGATTGACATCAAATGGAAATAAAAGCAAATGGCGAATCATTACTTTTATAAACTCTTTATTCTTTTTTTGAAAAAAAAAAAGATAATTTTAATTGAGGTGGCCACAACACACAGGAAGTAATGTTTGAATTGGAATTGGAATGACAGAAAGAGAAATTTACTATAAGTAAATTACTATATATTTTATAGAAATTCAAAACGGGTGATGGATTCTGGGAAAGAAAGTGTTCTTCCATCCACTAAAGTTCATTTATTAATATATAATATAATATAATATGATTAAATCAATCAAATGAATAAACTTTTAAACAGGATCAGTCTATCTTCAAGGGTTTTTTCAAAACTTTCAAAAGGTTTAATGTAAAAATGTAACGTTTGCCTTGATATACTTAAATATTACAGTACCATGAAATTTTAATTCTAATTCCTCATCCTGTTCACTACCTCAATTCAAATTCAAGAACTATATTGTACTTTAAAAGTCTTACTTCTGAATTGTGCTCAACGCTAATGTCCAAGTGGCACAATAAATGCGAATACTAATAATTAATGCAATAAATAACTTGATATCCACATCTAGTCAACTGCTATGAGGTTTCTCAATGGCCAATGCATCAATGTCCAATTTAATATTGATCATTTTGGACCAGACTTAAGGGGAAGCAAACCCTGTTTTTCAGCCAAGCGTTCACAGCTTTAAGCCAATGGAAAATACATCAAAATAAAGTCTACAGTGTAAAAGCGCTCATGCCTGAAAGCAAAAAAATCCAAATCAATTAATTTGCTGGCATTTGATTAAATAGAATGTGTGGAAATTCATTTTCAGTAAATATCAGCCGCTGAAAAGCTTGTCTGTTATGCTCTGATATGCCACACTTGGATACATACAGGTACAGGGATTAAAGGTCGCAGCGGGGTGAAGTCGTTCTGTCTAGTCGCGCTCTCTATTACATTTACACATCATCACTGGATCGACAAATGCCACACACACACACAATATGCATGGTCATAGGAGCAATATAGGGGAGGAAAACATAATAAAAAATAATATCAGATGCGATAATGCAATTACTGAGAATAATAGAGAGTAGAGGCTGTGGGAACACCAGTGCCACCCTTTGTGTTATGTTTCTCAAAACCTGCCATGCCAAACAGAGTGAACCCCAAACATCAATCATACAAGAGAAAAACTTCTGATTGCAGTGATGTGAAAAATGCACATTCATGGGTTGTGAAATGAGTATATTTCATTCTGCTTACATTACCTGTTGTTTGCACTGCAATCAGCTCAGCATTTTATCTATGAAGAAGACATGTTCATTGACAGTGTGGCAGAAGATCTCACATTTTATTCAGAAAGACTGGACAGTAATGAGAGCAAATGGGGATTTGTCTACTTCTCAGATGTTCTAACCTGGTAATCTTGCAATAGTTTCAAAGTGTTTCGGAAGAGATCAACAATGTTTCAAATTGTGATTCTGAAATCAAAATCTCAAAATGAACTCACACATTTCTCATGATTGACTAATCTGAGCTGATCCACATTCATTCTCTAGCTCTAATGGAGCAAAACCATTAATCTTAAAAGAGCAACCTCTGTTGTCTGACTTTATTTAAGGAACTAATAATTTGATGAACTGATGAAGAGAGACAGCGTTGTCCCTTTAATTTCCACATCAGTGTTAATTGAGAAGACAATTACGAAGCCCAAAATCTGGACGAGGAGGCTAGATCATATTCGCGTTTATTTGTTTATTGGTAATGAATGACTACATGGGTAATTCACTTCCATACAAACTTGCGTTCACCTGGGAATCTCAAATATACCCTCCAGCTGTCTCCATCTCACAACACAACACACATGCCTGCAGCTCCGCTTCTTCGGACTTGGCACTCACAAGAGGAGATAAAATGCAAATAAACATACACAACGGTAGAACAGGCACTGCTGACAGGAAATGCCTCCAAACACAAGGCCTGATGGGAAAAAAAAACAATAAAAGGCCTGAAGGAACGTAAAGAAAGGGCAGCCTGCCCTCTATTGTTCCAAGAGAAGAGTCTTTGAAGGACTCTTTCATGTGGCCCCGGGGCCTCGGCTCGATCCTGCTTCTTCCTCCAGCAGCTGGGGTGCAGGCGGGCCCCGGGGCCACACAATCCACCGCAACGCAGGGAGGCCCGAGCTGATTTTCTCATGCCAACTGTTGGCTGTCGTTTAATACCGTGAGTGAAGAGTCTGGCCCCTGTTGGCCTTGGCTACCCCCTCTCCCGCTGAGCAAATGAAAGCCTGTGTGTTGGATGTTTCGCTGCCACACCACAGGGGGCGTTTCAGCATTCAGACCAGGCCTGGGGCAAGTCATCCGTCTTACGGGTAACTGGGATTTCTCTCTCTCCCCTTCTCTTTCTGAGTGGCCGGTTTTCCGTCTGGAATGCACTTCCCTATGGTGTGGGTTGAAAGCATTCTTATCACAGCCCCATCATCAGGGTTTATTTAATAACCATCACAATAAAGTCAAGTCACCTTTATTTATATAGCGCTTTTTACAATACAGATTGTTTCAAAGCAGCTTTACAGAGATAACAAGGAAATAATGCAACAAAGTTTGTTTCCAGAACTAAGCTTAAGCAAGGTCAGCAAATGGTTAATTTTTGTTGTGAAAAAGTTTAGTTAATTTATATAGCTGCTCGGGAGAAAACCAATGTCATCCTCCAGCTCAGTTCAATTCTTATATACTGATGTCAATGCAGGCAGATCAATAGTATTGTTGAATATTAAATTAAATGTCCCCAACTAAGCACGCCAAAACCCAATGGCGACAAAGGCGAAAAAGGTGACAGTGGCGAGGAACCAAAACAGTGGCGAGGAACCAAAACTCCATCAGTGACAGAGGAAAACCTTCAGTCGCTCAGTTCTCCTCTGCCCAGCAAACGATTGATTATGATTATGATTCAGGCAGCATTACAGGTCAGAAGTCAGATTGGATTGGAACATTCAGAAAACTATCCAGTTCCATCTGGTTGAAGATCGGAGTCATCACGCCGATATTGAGATGAGTTTGTTGAGGATCAGTGCAGATGGCTGTCGCGCCGATAAGGCCTAGACAGGGGAGAGTCTAGTAGTAGTAGTAATCTCTGCTGACACTTCAGGGACAACAACAGGCCTGAGTAAAGCTTGGTTTATACTTGCCGCGTCCGCACGAGCGTGAAGGCACCTAAAGGTGCATAAACGACTTCAAGGCAAATCTAGCCGAGTACGTACATATCACTCCAGCACGCAGTTTGTGCGTCTAAATTAGTTGCTTTTATTTACAAAATGAGCCTACAATAGCAAATAAGCCTTTTTATATAACATAAAGGTCCATGTTTAATAAAAATGTTCACGAAACTTAATTAAATGTTTAGTGAAATTAGAAAACATTTAAGAGATTGTTAATTTAGTTCTATATGTTCTCATATCCATATATTTTGTTCTAATGTCACAAGTAATAATCTCAAGGTTTACTGGGTTTTACACAATACTTTTTGTAGTGTGGTATTGGTGGTGTACTAAAATAAACATTGTCATGTGTGTACCTTACTTCTCACCGCTGATTCCTGATGGTTTAGAGGACAATTACTTCGAGTCGCTCCCTGTCGTTTCAAAGAATAGTACAGCGGCGAGCACCTCAAGTATAAATTCCTCGTCCGTTTGGGGAGGCTCACACTGCGAAGCCAGGCGAAAGCATAAACAAGGCTTTAGGGGCCTCTTCGGACCCAACCAGTGTGATGAATTGGGCCCATCAGGCAGGCCAGCTGCCCCGGAGGTTAGCAAGCTGCCCATACCAGATCTCAGGCCAGGACTGGAAGAAGAAAATAGGACAGGAGGGGCACATTTGTGATGGCACGCCAAATCACACACTGGGCCGATAGAGATCGGCCAATATTTTCACAGTGGCGACCTAGAACCTGAGCCAACGCCTTTGCCAGTGACATGCAGTGCAATATGGACACACTTGTGCCTGTGTTCTGGACTATCTTCCCCATTCATGTTTCAAGAGACTGAGCATAACGGCCGGTTGTGCTGAAATACGGTTCTGGTAATGGAACCAGCATTATCTATGTGGTACCTGGAGTCTAAAGCGCCTGAGAGCTCATTCCTCATTCTTATCTGTGCTCCTTAAAAAGATGTAGGTGCCATAATCATCGTGGTCTCCCACTGCTGATGTCTGATGGCCGGCACATAATGACCACGGAAATGAGCAATAACCGGTGAAAAATGGCTTAGCTGGATTTCTGAAAAAGACCTTTGATTTGTCTATAATTTGTGAAAGTGTGATTCATTAAAAAGGAAATCAGGAGAACTGAACCTCACAAATACACCCGTGCCCGAAAGCTGACCTTGATGCGGTTAACTTTCCCCCGCTGCGACCGGGAACAGGACATATGTGATCTTCACTTCTGCCAGCTCACCTACAGGCCAACAATGCATCTGCCCCCGCATTCACACCTGCAATGATTACACCACGGCTGGGAGAGTGTGATATCGAGAGCATAGGGTGGAAGAAAGGCAAAAAGAGATGGCGAGAGCAGGGACAGGGGGGAAAAAAACGGATGATTTAAGGTCTCTCAAGTAAGCACTTTCCCCTAGTACCCTCTTTTCTTACCTCTATCCTCTTTTTCCTCTCTCGTCTTATTCTCTGTCTCCCTTTTAAAGATGATGAATGGCACGGTGGTGAGAGGCTATTAATCAGGGCACTGTTGTTGAAGAGGTCCTGATAGGGCTTAACATTGCCCCAGTGATGCGGTGGAAACCGTGGTACGGTCTGGACACAACGGCATATATGCCTGGAACACGAGCAGCTTTTCCAATAAGGGTGGCATAGAAAGAAAAAAAACTCAAATACTGTCTATATAAGCACACTAGCCATTTAACTGCACAGCAATATAAATGTAGCCAACAGGTCCAACTATGGTCCCTTATGGACTAGAACCAGGCAGAATCTGCTGACTTTAATCATTTTCTATGTTGATTCTGAAAGGGAAAATCTGCAAAACGGTAAATTGGTATATAAAAGCATTATCTAATTATATTTAATGAAGGATGATTTCTATGGAGCTTTGAGGGAACAGATTATTCTTTTTTTTTTAGCCAAAGAAAGTGACCAGACATGAAAAACGTTAGCTTATTAGCATGGGGCCTCCATTTCTATATAATTAGCATATTCTGGTTAAATATACAGTCAAACCAAAAATTATACAGACACCATATATCTGTTTTTTTTTTTGTTTTGTTTTTTTACTAGTGGGTGCAGGTCACTATAGTTAATTTATGTAAGGATAGCATAGAAGTCTGAATAAATTTTGGTTTGACTATCTATGGAGGACAAAGTTTGCAAACTTTTATGACTAAATCAAAGGGGATTCAACACAGCAAACATTTACTAGAGATGAAATGCACAGAAAAAAAAACATCCTGGAGCAGAAGAGAGAAACCAGCTGGGATCACAGACGTTAAATATTTCCCTTACTGGTCAGTTAATTTGGAGCTGATCAAAGCCGCCTTGCCCTGGAGACACTGGTGAGTAAACAGGTCAGGTTATCAAAGCAGACTCTCTTTATTCACAGGGACTTGAATATAAGACCACCACCGAAGGGTCCGTGGCCACTGGAGAGGGTTCAAACCTGACGGATCTACTGTGATCAGAGACAAGCTGGTGAAGAGCTGCCACACAGGAGAGAAAGCAGAACCCGCACGGCACTGGAAAGTATCTGCCAAAGACATGAGCGAATTTTTGTGGTAATGATTTTTTTTTAAAACAGGAAATTCCCAGCATCCTCCCGTTGCCATATGGGATTTGGGTGGCCTTGAATGCTCAGTGTGAATAGATGCATTGTTGCTCTCAGTCTTCAATAGGCTGTAAATCATGGCACGGAAAAACAATGGAATGAATCAACCAAGGACCTTTGTACGGTCAAGTGAGGCCCATCTAAGAAAAAGCACAGCAGGTAGACGTATGATTTGGCATGGAGGAATAACTCAACAGACAATAGGTTGATCGCTGACTCGGACTCAATCACAATTGACTGACAGGGAGGAGTGAGTGGAAGTCCGAAGCGAATGTAAACCCTTGTTTATACTTTAAGCGAGCCTCCACAAACGGACGAGGCCTTTATACTTGACATGCACACCGTTGTACCATTCTTTGTAACTACAGGGGGCGACTCGAGTAATTGTCCTCTAAAAAAAAAATCAGGAATTAGCGGAGAGAAGTAGTAAGGTACACGTGAATGTTTATTTTAGTAGCCTATACTTCACCAAAACCACACTACAAAAGAATCATGTAAAAGCAGTAAACCTTGAGATTAATTACTTTTGATATTAGAACAAAATAAATGAATGAATATGAGAAAGTAGCCTATAGAACTAAATTAGCTATATCTTACATATTTTCTAATTTCACTAAACAATTTAATTTAGTTTTGTGAACATTTTTATAAAACATGGACCTTTCTTTTTATCAAAAGGACTTATGTCTGCTATTGTATCCTCATTTTGTAAATGTAAGCTACTAATTTAGACGCAAAAACTGGGTGCCAGTGCATTGAGACATACATGCTCTGCCAGATTCAGCTCGAAGTCGTGAATCTTCGGAATGCGGAGCCGCGCAGAAAGAAACGCTGTGCACACCGCCACGCGAAATCGGGTCTCGCGCACTCAACCGCATGACCGCCCACACCACAACTACGTAATTTTTGCGAGTATAAACCAAGCTTAAGGAAGATGACAGTGCTCTCATTTCCTCTTGCTCTGTTCAATCATTTAACAGCGTTTCTTCCAAAAGGTGAGTGGCCATCTCAGGTTCCCCATGCAGATGAGGCTGAGGGGTTCAGCCAGAGGGGAGTAAGTTGGATTGGAGAATGAATGAGGTTAACCACTCACTGTTTCAAATCAGTCACTCTCTCACTCACCAGGTCCCTTTCTCGAGTTTCTAGCGTTGTGGAAAAGAGGGGGAAAACATCTAAAATTACAAACTCCCCTCAGTTCATCACAGTTTGATGTTCTATTAAAAGTTCAGCTATTTCGGGTGGGAAGTTCCCAGAACTTCACAAAGAGGGAGGTGAAAGTGCTCCAAAGGTGTAATCAGAGGCAGAAATGAGAGGTTATAAGTCGTACTCACAGTTGTACTTTTCTTTTTGACTTTTAGCAGCTTAGCAGCCTCAAAGCACTGCGCTCTTCCTTTGTGGCTTCAAGAGCCCTTTTCTCAGAGCGGTTTAACTGTGACAGAACTGGATGTGGAAGGCAAACACAAAACGCATGGTGTTGTGCAAATATCAGCTTCGATTAACTTCAGCAATCTTGACCCAAAGCGATGATGCTTCGGGTCAAGAGTCACCGTCCGCCCTTGACCCAGCTAGAGACACACGTTACTCAGAGACACACACTTCATCCCTGAAGCCAATCTCTTCAGCAAGAGGACTTGATTAGACATTGCAATCCCCGGAGCAATCACACTCCCTCCAGCGCTCTCAAACGTCCTTCTCCACAGGAAAACATTCACCTCGCTTTGGCTCCTCTGATGAGCTTTATTCTGCGTCTACTCCTTAATCATTTAGCAGACGCTTTTATCCAAAGCGACTTACAAATAAGGAGAGCAATAAAAGTAGTTAAACTAACAATATGCAAGTGCTATGACCCTTCTCAGATTAGTCCATGACCCTTCTCAGATTAGTCTAATGCAGTTTTTTTTTTTTATAGATATAGAATAGAAAAGAAATTGTTAGTATTAATAGATCAAGTGTTTCCTCATGGACCTTAGTCTAACCTTAGGAATCATTCATAACTGGCAGAAGAAAAGACAGCAGATTTAGAAAGCTGTCGACTGTGATCCATCAACGCAGAGCTGTGGAGCTGCTAAGTCATCTTGGGTCTGAAAGTTAAGACAGAGAGTGTCGTACTGGGCCAGAAGGAAGTTAACCAGTGCAAACTAATCAAGTTCAATCCCAACAGTGCACAACTGATAAACCCAGTGCTAATGCAAATCGCAGTGTATTCAGTTGTTGTGATTCAGTTGGTCTTGCACTGAGAATCAGAGATTCATTCTCAAAAAGAAAGACAGATTGACTCTGTGTGAATTGGCCATCAAAGCCGCCCCATTGTGACAGAAAATGAAATTCCCAATTAAGCCTGTAATATGTGTCAAAACACATTAACTTGGCTTTAGCTCATGCAACATCTTGCACTTTGTGCAAAGCCCAACATTCACAATAGAGTTACCATCCATCCTCATGGGTCCAGACGTCTAACCACGGTCCACACTAATGATGTCGTCCCGAAGATGATGGCCTGATACAAGCACCGCACATTAAATCAAACAGGCAATGGAGTTAAACAGTGTCAGACAGAGTAAACGTTACTGCGCTACCAGCCTGCACAACGAGAGCAAATAGGTAAATGCTTGCTGCTAATTACAGCTGACAGACCACTGGAGTGTGTTTCAGAAAAAAGTTAAGGGTCAGGATGAGGTATAGAAACACAAATTGATGAACACACTTACACACACAGACACAGCTTTCACAGAAACCACATCGCTAATGCTTATTCTGTGGTCTGGGGACATGCATGGTAGAGTTTAAATAACTTTAATGAACCTGATCTTGTTCGAATTGGAAAAAGAGGCCCACACAGGGCAGCATTTATCAAGCGGATGAGGACTCAAGACATTACTCAAGATATTTAAGAGCTCTGTTCTAAACCTTAGTAAACTGCTTTGTGTCTAATGCCTACATAGCCAGTTAACTTCTAAGGCAGCATCCAAATTGCAAAGAAACTTCACAACTACAAGAGAAAAGAAACAGGTAGGCGTATGACCCACGCGTGTGAAAGTTAACTGTACTGTGAATGTTGTTCTTTGTGCTGAATTGTGCACAAATTACTGATTAGACTGATTATTACATTGTTTTAATTAATACATTTTTGCTAAATGTGATTTTGTATATGTACATTTATGAAATACATAACTTGGACAGTTACCTCTGATAAAAGATCACTCTAAATTGTAATGTGGACTCTGATGGAAAATTATGTGTATTGTGAAAAGCACTAACAAATAAATGTGAATTGAATTTGAAATGTTCTACATCAGCACACAAATACTACTCTTCACAGAATCGCACAGGAATCACAATTGATTCCAGCATGTTGCAAACAAACATTATTATGGGGGGAAAGTCCTTTTAATTATACTGGATTGTATTCAATTTTTTCACTGAGCTCTACATTGTGTCACTGCTGACTAAGAGTCTCTCAAAAAGAATATAGCTTAAAAGGCATTATAATTAATCTGCATAGCTTTTAAAAAAAAGCCAGCATGATACCTTAAAATGCTGTCTGAGTAGGTAGCTCACTTGGTCTTGGAACAGAGCAAGCGTGTCTGCTGTGCGTTTCTGAGAACGGCAGGGGTTCTGTCCCAGTCCTGTTGTGTTTTTATGAGAGCGCTCTGGAGCGTTGCACCATTTGTCTACCAGTTGCTTCCAGGAAGCGGTTTATAAATACACTGTGAGTCTTCCCACAATTATTTTATGACATAGGGAGTTTCAAGAGACTCTAGATGCACAAACTTGCCACTTTTTGTTTCCCTTTGTCTCTTTTGGTTTGTTTTGGTGACGTTTCAACCACAAATGGTCTTACTGAAAGAATCAAGAGGGTTAACATCAGCACACTGGGAAAAAGTCACTGCTTTGTGCTGCTGTGTCATGTCTTTTTCTGTGGTAATTTTTAAGGGCAAAAGGTAAGAAAAGTTCACTGGAACGGTCTCTCTCTTTCCCTCTCCTGCTCGTGATCCACTCTGCATCCCTCTGGGCCCTTTTGAGCAGCGGTGGAAAGCGGCCTAAAAAAACAAGTGGTGGAAAAGGTTTTCAGCAAGTTAATTACAACAGGGTGAGGGCTGTGAAAGGCCGCATTGTTTGTGTCAGGGCCAGTCAGCATCAAAGGTCTGATTCAGTCGTGTTCAGCGCACCTCAAACCCCGCTGGGCTGGACGGCGTACTGCGCTAAACACCGGCCTTAAAGACGCCCTTGTGGTTATTTGCTGTTTTTTTTCAAAGTGATGAAACAATATTTGTAGTAGCAGAATAAACACGATGAGAGGTAATGGGCCAAAGGGGAGCAAGGGCATCATGCAGTTTGGGTCTAGTCAACGGCGTTCTTTTTTGCCGTGTTTACTCTGCAAAGAAGAGTCCGGTAGGTTATCCTTATCGGGGCTTTTTCTTCTATTGTGGCACAAACACAACACACCATAGGAGTAAGGCTGCACAATTAATCATGCTTTAACCGATTTGGATTATTGCGGTTCTGAAATCGCAAAGGCTGAGTTGTTCGTACGGCTCTGTGATCATCAGTAGTAAACGCTCCATCTGAAAGCACTGCGAATTTGAGTTGCCTATAACGTGCATTTGTAAAAGCAACGCATCTTTCCAAAGATGAGAAGCATTTATGAACCTCTTGTCCAACAAAAGACAACATTTAATAAATCAAAGCATTTCAATGTTCTGTTTATTCAGCTACAGATAGTATGATACCCATAGGGATTTCCTGGAATGATGTGTCTTATCGTACTTCTGCAGGGAATATTTGGCGTGTGTGATGCCCTCTGGTGTTCAGAGGAATATTTGGCGTGTGTGTGTGGGAGACGCCCTCTGGTGTTCAGAAGGATATTTGCGTGTATGTGAGACGCCCTCTGGTGTTCAGAAGGATATTTGCGTGTGTGTGAGACGCCCTCTGGTGTTCAGAAGGATAAATAAATAATCACAACCTTTGCCAAATCGCGTGCGGTTTCATTTCGATTAATCGTGCAGCCCTAGAAAAGAGTCAGATGATCAGGAAATGACATCATGAGCATCCTAAGCTGAAGCTGGCAAACAGGCCGTCTTCTGTGGTTGCATATAGCATGCGAATCTCCCCGGAGTGGACTGTGGGCAGCGCCATATGTAATGGAAACCAGACTAATGATACAAAACAACAAAAACAAAGTGCAGGGAAAAAGCTGAATGTCATTAAAAGATGCATGTGTGTCTATGCTGGGAAGCAGACTGTTTATGCTCTTATTTCATTCTGGGGCAACAGTTACATCCGTGGAGCACCAGAAACTATGTGAAAACATTTCACATTCTTATTTTTTCCTCTCAACGTGGCACATTTGCAGACGCGCTGTACCTCGTACTGTGAAAAGCAATTTGTATTTTGGGCGGGTCGTACCTGAGTCCCAATTATGTTATCAGAGACAAAAGCAGCCGCTGTGGAGAACTCAGAGTTCTCTGGCAAATTGACTCTGCAGTGATTCCCTTTCAATTTTCTTTCCTGTGATAAGCTATTTCCTGTTATAACAGGAAGTTAGAATGGGACATAAGCAATAGCTAGTCCTATGCAGGTGGCATAAGTGGGAGAAAACGTTCTTATTCTAGAGTCAAAAATCTGCAGATGAGTCATTAGTGTAACGGTACGCATTTATAATCAAATGCAGAGTTGTTTTAAAAACTTTATAGGCTTCAAATTAACTCACACAGATGTCCTCTCAGATGCATGTGCTGTTTATTGCATTTGATGCATTTAGTATTTCCCTTTTGCATAAAGGGCTCGTCCTGACAGCAAGTGAGTCTCTGTTAAACTTCACAGATTTCAAAACCAAGGTACGTACATAAGGATTTTTGCATACCGTTAATCCCCTGTGAGTCATAGATGTTTCGGCCCCATTTTCCTGGAACAAAAATAACTGCAGATTGTAAATGCTAAATCAGCTTTTAGGAGTACACTAACATATAGATGTTGGCCTCAAAGCTACATACCTAAATTAAATGGGGTTATTTAAAGACAATCTGTAAAATAAACTCTTGCAATATTACGAAACAACCCCCCTCACATGCCTCGCTCAAAATCATAAGAGTGTAAGTAGACGGCGGGGTCACGACTGAACAGATGTCTGGAATAAGATATGACAGCGGGCTACAAGAACAAAAAACACTGCATGTTCTGCATCAAACGCATGTTCTTTAGATGGCACAATCAAAGGACAGATGATTAAACTCGCCGTCGCCCCACTGTGAGCGGGCCCAGGGTGTATTTGGGGATGTAATTACAGGACTGGAGACTGGGTTAGATCACGCCGGAGGAGTTTTCCTCTCTGGCACTCACCTGCATCACATTAGAAGAGATGAGAGAGCTTAGGACAGGGAAATGAAACTGTTTACCCAAGAGTCACTCATCAGTAAATCAATGCTAGACAGGGCGGCCCATGGGTTCTGGCAGGATATCCTGACTCTACGACTACAGGACCTGCTGTGTGTGACCTGAGGTGGGTGTTTTAAGTAGGAAAGTATACATTCACATTGTTATCTTGTGATAATAGACCGCAGTAGTGACCGCTCTTGTGACAGTTCTTGATCCAAAACAAACAGCTACAAGATGAATTGACACATTTGATTAAATTTCAAATATAAAAATGTGACCCTGGACCACAAAACCAGTCACAAGGGTCAATTTTCTGAAATTGAGATGTATACACCATCTGAAATCTGAATAAATAAGCTTTCCATTGATGTATGGTTTGTTAGAACAATAGGACAATATTTTGCAGAGATACAACTATTTGAAAATCTGGAATCTGAGGGTGCAAACAAATCTAAACATTGAGAAAATCTCCTTTAAAAGTTGTTCATTTATGTTCGCGATATTGTTGCATTCACTCACAAAAATATTTTTTTATATACATTTACAGTAGTACATTTTCTAAATATCTTCATGAAGCAATTTTTACTTAATATCCTAATGATTTTTGGCATAAAAGAAAAATCAATAATTTTGACCAATACAATGTATTGTTGGCTATTGCCATAAATATACCCATGTGACTTGTGACTGGTTTTGTGGTCCAGAGTCACAAATATAAAAGATAAACAAAAAGCAATGGTTATTATAAAGGATTCTTCTCCTCCCTTAAATTCTAAATTTCATGTTTACCATAAAGGAGACGTTTTAGACAACCTCGAGCGAGTACAAATGTGTACCAAATTTCATTTGTGCCAAGTGCTGCCATCAGAATTTTAGATGTTGAGAAAATATAAATGAGTAGGGGTGGATATGTATATTTATATTTTTATGTAAATTGTTATCTTGTATTGGTGTCCTAGTTTGTGGTGTATAGTGAAGCCAAAGACAAACTTCCACTTGTGGACAATAAAGGAACTGAACTAAACTAAACTAAACATAAAAAAACAAAATCAGATACTTGCTAAAAATATGAAATATTTTGTTTGTTTGTTTACCATCATTTGGCCATTAACCAACATCAGAGAAACCTTAACATGCAAATATGTTGTTTAATTATTGAAATATTGACTTGAGCTCAAAGGGGTTTGGCTGAAAAAGTCTGGGAATCCTAAAGCATAGAGAATTATCTAATCAAATCAAAAGTTTTTTTCTGATCAAACACCACTGCTGTCTTTTATGCTCAAATGCTACAACATCCCATACAAGATGACATTAAACAAATAACTAAACATTTCAGCAAGAGAAACTAGCCAGACGTCATCGACCATATTCTCATTTGCTCAAATTTTCTGTGATCAGTGTTTTTAAAAGCAAAAGGAAACTCGTGACTTATGAGCAGAAGGACTTTTCTGTGCTAATTCTGGAAGAAAATCTGCAGGGCACTAACACATTAAGCACTCTTAATTTACACTGAAATCCTAAATTAGCCAAAATATTGAATGAATAAATGCGCAGGGAGGGCAGCTGACGCATACAAGGTTGAATTTATATAAACAAAGAGTACAAGATAAAGTTTGGCCAGCTCATGACGAGTCAGATTTAACGCTGCTGTTAATGGGCTTAATTAGGCCTCCACGCAACCCTGCTCCAAGATTCCTGATCCTGGGAAACGGAGGAGGCTAAGGAAGAGTCTTTTGAATAGGATTACAGGAGACTAACATCACTCAGACGCTCCAGAGAAAACAAACGAGGCTTTGAAGGTGACGGGTGCCGAACGGGGTCCTGGACGCTGGCCGACGCACCTGACAGAGAGAACACGGCCACTGACAGAATAAACAGCGGGATTAATGTCATTCTGAGCGGATCTCTCCCACGGATACTCCCAGTTTCTCCCACTAAGGGATTATCTGTCAGAGCCTGGCTGAATCACCGAACTAGGCCCCCTCGGCTGTCTCTGGTCGTTGGCACGGCTCTCACTCACTGCTTCTTCAGGCCAGATCGGTTTATCATTAACCCGCCCCAATGGTGAGTAATGCGAAGTAGACAAGGACAATGACAAAACGACCTTCTGTCTGTGCGCGAGATGCCCGACCACCCCAATGCTTCATCGCAAGCATATCTGATGACCCCCCATCCCTTACAAATCCGCCTCCAGGGAGCTTCCCAGACACGGATACCCCTGTCCGTTGTAATTGATCATTGGACGTCAGCTGGCAGGTAGAGCTTCGGGACCTGTGAAGAAAGAGGCTGGGGAGATAATGATTTAAGTGACTTTGTAGAGGTCAGAGGTTCGAAAGACGGAGGTCACATGGGACTCTTGTTTGGTTTACTTTGTCAGTGGCGAAACACGCCGGCGTTCTTTTGTTCTCGGATATCTCTGTCTTTGCACTTCGTATTGACAAAGAAATTTCTGCTGCGGCAGAACTACACTTCAGCCCATCATTATAAATCAGCCTGTTAAGAGTTATAAAATTTTAAAGAGCTGCTCTCTGGATTCACTCAGGGGTCTCCATTAAAGAGACTGGAACAGATGACGGCCAACACGGCATCAAAGCGAGCCATCCGTCTCTTCTAGTATTACCTAGCAACTCAAAATACACTCCATTTAGTTCCTTAATGAACATTCCTGGTAGTGATTGATTCATCAATGCATGTTATTCTAAAGAGAAAAATGGACCTTTATAATCTTTCATGCAACACCTCTAAGACCAGTTCCTATTCATCTGACACCACCAAATCCTCTTATTTTATGTCTTTATACCATCCAATCACTTCCTGATGGAAAAAATCATGTGTTTGTTGTTAAATATCTTATTTATCTCATAAACGCATCACAATACAGGGAAAAATAGGTTGTGAATGGCATTTCATCATGATTTTAACCTGTCACACAAAGCCTAAAAAAAGTTATCCTGAAAGTCCCTGTAAGTATAGGCTATGTTTGCATTATTTTAATTGTGATATATTTTACAACCAAATTGTCATTTTAAAACGTATAAACTAAGATAAATATAAACTGCATGATGCTAACAATGAAACACCATTACAGGAATTAAAAAAGGTTGTGAATGGCATGTAATTGAGACTTTTTAGCCTTACAAAAAAGGGATTGTGGCAGAGGTTCAGAGTATTACATTTCCATAAGATAAACTGCATGACACTAACAATGAAACAGGGATTGTTACTTGGACACGTCCCTAAACTACCAACCATCTTGGCAAGCTCTGTAAACTGTAAGGCCTGTAACATGTAACCAGATCTTTGCCACAACGCTGTTTCTCACAGAGAACTCTCATCTGTCGATAGAATGCATAGCGAGCATCATGTAAAGTGAGACGCAACCATCTAGTGATTATAAACCAGCAACCCCCCTCTGTATGTACACACCAACCCCATTAAACGCATTCCTCTGTCTATATGCCCAAAGCCACCAAAAACAAAGAGAAAACGTGAAATACATTGATGCGTAAGATGCACGACAGGCTAAAGTGTATACTCAGAGTAAATACTTGATACTTGTTTTGACGAACTGCTTTTGGATAAAAGCTATTGTTGTATATTGTTGGCTCTTTGACGAATTGCTTTTCTCCCTCTTTTGTAAGACGTGTCTGGTAAATATATAAATCCATTAAAATGTTCTATAGAACTCTATTGTCCTTGACTCAATTTTAAAGAACTCTTTATGCCAAACGAGAAATTTCTCAAATGATTTTATAATACTTTGGCGTTTAACAGGTTATTTCAATTTTTTTCTAGTGATAAAGCAAGTTTGCGAGATGTTTTTTCAGTTCATAAAATTTAACTGAAAATAAAAATGAATTAAAACTAAATTAAATAAGTAAAACTAAATAAAATGATTCCATGATGGGAAAAGGTTGAAACACCTGAGAGAACCGTTTAAGATTCTAAAAAAAAAAACAACGTTTCTTTTGGGAGTGAAATATGAATGCATCTGATAAATGGATGAATGTAAATGTAAGAGTCACTGTAAATAAACCACTGGTGGTCAGCTATGATTTTAGTGTCCAAACAATGGATGGCAAAAGTGTTAAGAAAAACTTTTTTTGCAATGTGATTTTGGTGACACTAGAAATCACCTTTAAGCTCACAAGCTGCTTTAAGGGAAGACAGATCTAATGACGTCACGCAGCTATTTTCAAAGTTACAGGGAAAGAAAAAGAAAAAAGCCCAGAAAAGAAAGAGTCTTTCTCTAAGCAGCAGTGAGAAATGAGAGCAGGAGATTATAAGCCTGGTGTGGTCTCCGGCATATTCTTGGCTGTAAGAATGAAGACAGATAGCAGAGGCATGAAGGGCTGGAGAAACCAGAGGGGAGGGAGGAAGGAGAAAGACTGAGAAAAACAGGCCACGCTGTTGGGTGGGGAGCACAATAGGGATGAAATATGGTGGCGAGCAGAAAGATGCTGATTAGTGGACGGCTTCCCAGAAAGATCTACCAACCCAACAACTGAACTCCTCCTCACAAAGATGCTTTCCATGGTCGCCTGTGGCTTTCGAGGGAGATTTTCGCCCCGCGCTCCATCCGGATCGGCTCTTAATCTGGGTATCGGGAGCCTTCAGGCCTGCGGAGGCTGCGATTAACAATGGCTGAGAGATTGTATGTTCCTAATAGTTACAGCCTTCAAGTGGTGTAACGCAATTACAGGGGCTGCAGACGAACGGCTAATGTGCATGCAACTAGCTCCCTGATATGGATCAGGTATTGAGTTGGCTGTTTTTAATTCACTTTCCAGCACAAAAACAGGGGCATTAGTTAGATTAGATGGGCTTAGGACGGGAGGGGTGGCGGAGGGCAAGTGAATTTGTTTAGTGCTGCCTGTCAATTACCATCTGAAACCTTCTGCTGAATGGTTATTTATCTTCAGAGGTGAGGGGAAGGGGAAAAAGACTTGACAGGACAAAACAAGGCCCGAATACGATTAATAAAGAGACTGTCCATTGACGAGGGCTACTCACGACCATAGGCAAAACCATTTGGGTTATAATCATCAAAATGATGTATGAGGCAACATCCAAACCTTCTTTGTAATGTATTCTGATAGAGCAGAAAAGTCTGGGCAAGTGCAACATTGCTCTCTACAGCGAAATAAGACAATAAGCAAACTAGAAGTGCTTGCAGGGCAGCAAATGAAAAACATTACATTACGGGTAAAAGAATTAAAAAATGTGCTGCCAGCGGAGATTAATAGTACTATGGAATATGGATGTAAGAAAGCCAATCAGTTCAGTAAGCATATTCAGTAGGAAAATGCATGCAAGAAATATGGGCTCCATGTTTTGAGGAAAGAAATGTAATTGTGATATAAAATTGTGATGAAAAAATTATGTTGTTATACACTACCGTTCAAAAGTTTGGGGTCAATTTGTTTTTTTAGTTTTTTTAAAGAAATTAATACTTTTCTTCAAAAAGGACGCATGAAATTGATATAAAGTGGCAGTAAAGACATTTATAATAATGCAAAATATTTATTTTTTAATGAAATGCTTTTCTCTTGAACTTTCAAAGAATCCTGAAAAAAATGAATCACTGTTTGCACAAAAATATGAAGCAGCACAACTGTTGACAACTGTGATAATAATCATAAATGTTTCTTGAGCATCAAATCATCATATTAGAGTGATTTCTGAAGGATCATGTGACACTGAAGACTGGAGTAATGATGCTGAAAATGATGCTGCAGTGATATCAAAGTGATCACTTTGATTTTGAATGGCAAGTTAAATGGAAAATGCAAGTTAAATTTAGAAGAACAGCAGTTCGACTGAGGTTATTGCAAAAAAAAAAAAAGTTTCAATACAGTGCAGCCTTGCAAACACTCATACAAGTGCCATAATACTTACGTACATAATACATAAAGCTTGGGAAAATTACCGACAGCACAGAAATGCACAAATGAGTCGTGTGGGTTTTAGATCTTGCGACCAGCTGAGAGAATGAAAATGAACAAATGATCAAAAAGCATCACAACGTACAAAGAAACAATGCTGCTGGAATCTGCATATGGCCTACATTTCTTTGTTTTGAGCACATTTTAAAAACCTTGATGACTTTGTTCACTCATAAAACCAATTATTTTATGGGCATCGAAAACCATTCAGATCCAAACGCACATTGATTGTTCCATATATGGAAACGTTTGAAATGTTCACCTTCAGGGAGGCTGGGAAAGGCCATGCGAGACCCTAGTTAACAAATCATTATCTGCTTCATCTCTTCCATATCTGGTGAGAAACTCGAGCCGGCGTTTTCCCTCTCACAAGCGGCTCTTACAGCACATTCAGCTGGCTAAATAGAAAAGAAAATGGGGCTACTGTTTTCACCTCCAACCCACACGCACACATAATCGCAACAATATGGGGGAAAAATCCAGGCATGGGACGCCACGCCAGCTCAATGATATAAAGTTACTGCGGCTGGAGGGAAAATGCTTTTTATCATTTGCAGATTACACAACACTAGGGACTTTTCTGTAACCCCGAGACCACCGGGACAATGAGCGACTGTGAGTGATCTGAAATACACTTTTAAAATGGCCATCAAAAACTATCAGTCACAGACTCGCAGCACGTCAATGCACATTTCACTACTGCACTCGTGAACCTGAGGAAAGACGAAAGGAAGGTAAAGAGACTCAAGGACGGAGCCGCCAGCCTCAGGAACACTTGAGACAAAATGACTAGGGCTTTGCCGGTAAACGTGATCTTTTTGCCCGAAACGGTACTTTTTTTGTACGTGAATGCTGTTTTACGTGAATATTATGACACGAGTGAAGCACAAAGCTTCGTTTACAAAATAAATAATAGGTTGAAAACTAAATGTTACATTGAAGCCATGGAAACATTTAAATTTGTGTGCCGAATGAGAAGTACGTCACGTGAGCCCATACATTTAAGCTTTGTCGGCTTTGTATTATGTTTTGCGATCTGGTCACCCGATTATCAGCGGATTGAACAATATTACATTGGATATGGAATATCTTGTTTCTTTTCCCAAATTTTCACTCATGTTTCGCCCATTTACACATTATAAACGTTTCTTCCTTTGGTTCGCTTTTAATTTGTCCTACAGCGTTTTTTTCTACTTTACATAGAAATGCGAATATAATAGACCTGATACCTTTTTGCTCGCATGTCAAATTCTCTTTGACACAGTTTGTGCTTGTTATTCTGGTAACGCGTGTCATGTTTATTTGTATAGCGTATATTCACACACGCTTTGGATTTTGGTTTCGCTTTCTCTGGCAGCATAAAATCGAACCTCGCCGAAATGTCTCGATACTGCGGAAGATAAAACACACTCGTAAGACCTTTTACAACAAGAGTCAGTTGCTTTGAACATCAGGAGAAAACATGAAGATATTAGAAAAGAGAATGACTGTCTCTGTCCTGCTCGAGTCCCACATGCTATAGACGCGTCTGTGTCAGGAAATATAAATGAATATTTGTTCAATAATATGTAACTTTCTTATAATATTTATGTTACCAATATTTACTGATATTTATTTCAATGTTTTACAGGCTGTAGAGTAATGTTTCACTGACAGAAGTGCTAAAATAAACACTCGCGTCAGTTACAGAATGGAGGTTTAGGCCTTGTATATTTTTTTCTTTATATTTACCCCCCCAACACGGTGGTAAACAAACTCCCACCGTCACAGCCCTAGAAATGATGGTGGTCCTTCTCTGAGAAAGGCTGCTCTTTCTGACTTTTATACATCAGTCAAGCCTCTGGTTTTTTGGTCCCTCTCTGTGATATCGACTCCTTTCAGATAAACGTCTCGGACTGGCCAAGACTGGCTCTCAAATGTCACTCATTTCTATTTTACGAGTTGTTTACACTCTTGAGAGTCTGAGCAGAGATTGTAGAAATACTATCACGTGTTCTGTCAGGCACTACTGAAAACAAACAAAGAGAGAAAACGCAAGTCCAGAGCTAGAAAGAGTAAATATTCATGCCTATATTTCATGTGTCTATGTCGCTAAAATTCAACCAGTGTGGAAACAAACTGCCAGAATGAGAAATCGGCTGAAACCAGACACAGCATGTGATTTCTTGCGTTCCCACTAAATGCAGCACAAAAGAGATCAGATTTCCACACAAAATCATTTGCACATGACAAGGAAGGGGATGAAAAAGGAAACATGTATATGTGCAAGGGGAAAACGCCAGCTTTTGGGCTCAGCAGTCTATTGTGTTTGCAGACTTGAGGTTTTGATTTCCATAAACAAATAGCAAGAAAACCGGTCAAGAATTGCAGCGGTTAATGTATCCGAATATGCCTTGTTGGGTTTAGGAGGAAATCGGAGAGTTATGCTATCCTAGACTCCCTCATTTGTCCTTCTTTTCCTCCTGTTTACTCCTTTTTTCTTTCTGGCCCAAATCATTGCTTTTGTTGGCGCAGAACCTCAGCGCTGGAACACGGAGGTACAATAAAACATTTCCCTCACAACAACAACGATAAAGCACAAAAATGCAACCAGTAAAGTGCAGAACTTTTGCAGTTTTATTGCAAGAACAACCATGTCGAGATTTACTGACGTGTTTTCTCACAAATGTGAGAGGCAAAAAAAAGTGTGCAGCGGGTAGAATTTATGTGAACGGCTACTGAAGGAAAGCATTCAAGGGGCTGTAATTCAAATCTGACAACTCCCTGAAACGGCAACAGTGCGTTCGGCACTTCAGACTCGTGAATGAGCGCACCGCTGTTCCCTTTAAACAACTCACTGGGCCAGCGCCAGCCAGAAACTGGCAGGGTCGGCCCAGGATTTGACACATTTCCCGTGTCATGGGTGAATCCCTGCGTTTCCGTGAGAGTGTGTTAGAGACGCTTAATGCACGGAGAATCAGCCAACGCTCATTATTGCACTGAGTTTATGACCCCTGACTGACAGAGAGAAGCCGCCAACTGCATCCTGCAGACAGAAGGAGCTAAAAATGTCACAAGTTAATAATGAATGCACAGGCACATACACATTAACAAACTATGGCAGCGACACCAGGGGTGGGCGGTTTCATTCCCGATTCACAGAATGAGTAATTCTAGATCATGGTAACAATATATTATGGTATAGTTACTGACACTGGAATTCCACTGAACATATTTTCTAGATATTTAGTCAAAACATTTTGTAACACTTTACAATAAGGTTCATTAGTTAACTACCTTAGTTTACATGAACTAAGAATAAACAATACTTCATTTTTTTAATCTTAGTTCATATTAATTTCAACATTTACTAATACGCATTTAAATAAAAGGTGGTATTAGTTAACATTAGTTAATGTACTGTGAACTAACATGAACAAACAATGAACAGCTATAATTAACAAAGATTAATAAATACTGTAACAAATGTATTGCACATTGTTAGTTCGTGTTAGTTAATACACTAGGCCGAACTAATGTTAACTAATGAACCTTATTGTAAAGTGTTACCAAACATTTTACAAAAAGAAAAAGTACTTTCATTTCATTTCAAACCCTGGTATATATAAATTTGATCATATTATATTATACACTGAGAATGTTTTTTACTAAATATTAAATATATTGAATATAAAAGAAGTCAAAAACAGCTTAATATTATTGAAGACAAAAAAAAGAAATACCCAAAACAGTAAAAAAAAAAATAATAAAAAAAAAAAAAAGGCAAATGGCAGCATATTTGAAACAATAATAAAATAGTCAATATACAAAAAAACTAGGTAGGACCGAATCACGGTAACAGTATATGATGGTGGTATAGTTACTGACACTGGAATTCCACTGAAAAAAATAAAATGGGTAATATATTAAATAATAGTTTCATATTTCTTGATATTTCCAGTGAATAAAATATTTAACTAAAATAAAAAGTACTTTGTTTCATTTAAAACCCTGGACACAAACCAAAATATTATTCCTACAGACATAAAAATGAAATAAGTGAAAAAATATTTATATACATTTTTCTCATATCATATTATAATACACACCCTTTAAGAAAACTGCCCACGTGATTTTCGTACATTTTTTGGAGAAGGTTTTTTATTAAATACATGAAATATAAAATAAGCAAAAACAGCTTCATATTATAGAAAACTTTTTAAAAAACCAAACCTGTGTAAAAAAATAAAACTAAAAATAAGTATTATTTGAAACCATAATAAAATAGCCAATATACATAAAAATATGACCGCACATCAATTTAAATCTATATTAATGCACCATGTTGTGCAGTTGCGGATATGAGTCTCTGTTTGCTGACACACTGTAAACACACCGTCATGCTGCCCATCCCTAACGAACACTAAAAACACACAGAAGCTTTTGTGCACAAAGTCAGAAATGGCTGCTTTCACTCAGCCTGTTGTCAATAAACACAAAGTCACTTTATCCCAGTGCAATGCTGACTCTCCACTTTATCCAGCCATTCACCGCTTCCATTACGGTTCCTATCACTTTAGAAGAGGATATATTATTTATCTACTTCCCTGTCTATGTTTGGAGGGCCTCGTTTGGGCCGGTGAATTGTTGTTGAAGTTTATTATGGAATTTGTGCCCACAGGAGAGGGGATTTTAACTTAGCATTGATTCCAGTAGTTCTATTTTAATCAGAGGATTCAAGCCTGACGTTTTTTCCGGTGTTTTTTCATTCCCGGGTGATTTTTATGATGCGGCAGCGAAGAATTAAATGCAGTTTTGGGGTTTGAGCTTGTCGCTCGTCCCATTCCTAGTAAAGCGTCCTCATTGAGGGCCCTGTGATTAACAACGGTGAACGCTCTCATTGGACACCTTGTCTTGGGCAGTTCATCTCAATGCCCTCTAATCTTGTCGGTGATCGTGGTATTGTTGTGATACACTTTTCCCCGTGGGTACGAATGCAGCAGGTCATGCAGAAAGCCTTCATTAAGGAGACTTACTACTGTAAGATTCTCAATCGGGCTCCTGCAAAATTAGCCCCAGTGAGCATGGCCCAGTTAAGACCCTGGGGAAACGGCCTGTTGATGTGACTGAACATGAAAGTGCTGAGTTTGGGTTTACCAAGTGATATCACACACAGATAAACTAATGGCCCAAACACAGAGCAACTGCTTATACATGGAAAACAGAGACAAACACACACCAGAATTAAGAGAACCACACCAGAACATGAAAGCAAGAGTTTTTGCCTCTGAAATGCTGCGACATGAGAAAACAACATGCAAGATTATGAATCATAAAACTAGTACAAGGCAGATAGACTCTCATTACTTTGTGCTGCACTAGATACTCAAATGCCAAAACGAGAACGCAAGCCTCGAACGGATCACACAATATGTGGCTCTAATTTAGCACCTCATTTAACCGGCCGAAAAAACAACATTAAACATAGACATTGTGACACGCACTCACTGAAGCTTTCCCGTAATGGCCCCCACAGTTTAAAACTCTGCTTGGCAGTTTTGTAGATAACTAAAAAGAAGAAATATGGGGGGAATTATCCAGAAGATTGATTCTGGAGAGATGAATGCGTGGTTTCATGCATCTTTATCTGACAGGGTTTGTGCTCTCCGGGCCTTGGGTTTAGTTATTCTCTCTGACAAAACATGTTTGGGCTGGGTTGAGGATCTGTCAGATGGAGAACGCTTCATCACTGTCTGACGGCGAGCTGATGCAGACGCAAGGATCAGTCTAAAAGCCCCAAATGAAGAAAGATAACCTGCAGGATTCCCTCTGTAAAGCACATAGGGTTCGTCTGGCTACTACTTTCTTAAAAGATAAAAAGTTCTAATAAATGTAAAAAAGTATCTTGAAAAAAGGAAGAATTTAGCAGGATGAGTCAGTTTATCATTTAATCTGCACTGAACAAGAATACTCAAATTATGTTGATAACAAAAGTTGTTTTATTGACCTTACTTAGATACTCAAAACCCTTCCAAATGTTGTCCCAACTTTCCATCTGAACAAACAATTTTACACTGAATAAAGTTTGCAAATTCCCCGAATACATTGAAGCTTAAAATAATTATATGATAACTTATTATAAATGGTCATTGCTTTAAATTTTTTTAGCTTAATTTATGCTGAATTAAACGCATCGAATTGAACATCCCACTCGCTCTCGTCCATATAGCAAGCTGCCAGTATCAAGCTTTTAAAAAAAAAAAAAAAGCAAAAGTATCACAGAATGATCCCATGCAATACGTGCCGTATATTCCAAGCATTCTGGGGGTCTCCAATAGGATTTAAATACATTTATTGTATTATTTAACGAAAATCCTAACATTGCTCATTGGTCTTCTTTGCTCAAATGTTGTGAGAAAAGATGAAAGATTAATCAAATGAATTATTCATTGCAATATGAATTTTATTTGTATTTTTTTTATATATACATTTTTATTTTAGGGTGAAATATCCCTTTAAGGTAATCAGATGAACAACAGCTTTCAGTTTTTAGTTGAGTTAAAAATTTTTTTTTTTTTTTTTTTTTTTTTTTTTACAGTGCAGAAATAATCTGGTTGTGAACAACATTTAATGATGACTAACCAAGAGCTTCTCTACTGCCCACAAAACACCTGTCCATGATAATAAAAAAACAACTGCAGGTCTGTGCATTAAACTTAAAGCATGACTCAAGTAAAACCAAGCTTAAAAGGGGAGCCTGGCCTGAGGCACCGTTTCTCTAATGATCCATCAAGGACCAGACCCTCAAGTCCCCCTTTGAGCTCCGACTTTACTGCCAAGTTAACAGTAGGACTTGCATTGACCTCTTATCATCTCTCTGGCTGCATGGGGCCTTTAATGGAAAGCAGAATCCAAAGGAAAACCTCAAAGTACCAAGTAAATGTATGTTCTTGTTTAAGCCCCATAAAAACAGGAAAGCACAAACATTTATCTGTGCTATGCTTTCATCTGCTGTCTGCCGAGCTAAAGAATAACAGAGCCAGGAGGCTGATAAAGTGAAGATAGGAAATGGAAACGCGTGGGTCTCATGTTCCCATGATTCCAGCAGGGCAGTGATTGCTTGTCCCAGCCTCCCTCTACGGTGAACAGCCCTTTCATTACACAAGACTTCTCAGTATGCACAGCAAAAATCCATTCCATGATGGTCAATTTGGCCGGCGGACAAGTGTCGTGCACTAGCTAAGAATACTAATAATTTGACAAATGTAATTTTAGAGGCTTTGTGGCTATTTACAGAACTTGGATAGGATTGCATTTCTTGGTCTTTGATTGACATACGGATTCAACACACTGTCGCCTCTAGTCAAGTCACCTTGATTTATATAGTGCTTTTTTACAATATAGATTGTTTCAAAGCAGAAAACGAAAAAAAGAGTCACAAGGCTTACATAGAAACGTTATTTTTTTCTGCATACTACGAGAAAATAAGTGCTTGCTAGTAAACTCGCTCGTGCACGCTGTGACAGTATCCCAGCAGGCATCATGTTTGATTGGACACCACTTTTTGCCTACAGGGAGAGCCATCACACGACAGCGGAGCTAAAAGCAAAGTGTTTCTGGTGGGACCGTGTGCTTTTTATAGCCGAGGTCCATGCATGCAATAAGCGAAAAACTGTGTTCTGCAATTATAAGCCACAATAAAAAAGAAAAAAATTGCAAAAACAACCATCCAAAATGACATCGCTTTTACTGCAGGACTGTTGTTACAAGACAAATGATGCAACATTCTGCTTCATTTAAGAAGGTCAGAGGTTAAGAGTGTATTTTCTGCACCACTAGAGGCAGCAAACAAAATAATGACTTTTCAAATATACTACTAAGAATATGCATATATTTTGACTTATTTTATGCATCACTACCACAGTTACGTGAACAAACCCACAACACAAAGCATTCAATTTCACTGCAAGAAATGCTTTTTCTGTAATTTTACAATAAGGTTCCATTTGGTAACTATGAAAAATACTTCTAAAGCAATTTATTAATCTTACTTTATCTTGATTTCAACATTTACTTTCAATGTATGTTTATATTATTTAATGGGCCTGAGCTGACATGATTTAACAATGAACAGCTGTATTTTAACATCAACTAACATTAACAACGATTAATAAATACCGTAACAAATGTACTGCTCATTGTTAGTTCATGTTGGTTAACTAAAGCGACCCTATTGTGTGAAGTGTTACCGATTTTGTACTATTTCAGTCTTTCAACTTCAAAACTTCCTATTTAATTCACTGTGTTAAGGCCTGTTCACACCAAGAACGATAACTATTACAATAACTTTATTACAGTCCACACCAGCGGACGATATTTCTCAGTTTATTATTATGTCATCTGTTGCTTTAAATGCTGATTGGATGTGAATGTTTAATTGTTAATCAGCTGGGGGAAAAAATCATTCTGAAATTGATTCCAACTATACTGTTGCTCTGCGTCGTTATCGTTATAGTTGTGCTGTGGACTCTGCTATTCTTATATATTAAGAATATAACTTTATATTTATATTTATTGTCCTTGGTATGAACGTGCCTTTCCTTGCCATTTCTTTTTAACCTTATTTTGGTAAGAAATTTCTAAATTTGAAAGCCAAACGAAAGTACAGTTCGAATTGGTGCTGCAGAAAAATTACACACTTCAAAAATGTTACGTCTGAGCGTTTTGCGTGGTCGGACACTGGCGCCGAACCCCAGCAGGGCCAGTATGTGGTCGTGCGCATTTATGGCCGGGCTTCGTCCGTTCCCAAAAGACCGAAATCTATCCTTCAAAACTGTAAAACGAGGCGTCACTCTCTTCTCCATAACTGCCCTGAGTGAAACCCTTGACTGGTAATAACTCTCATCTCACTCTCTCTCCATTTCCTGATCACAATTACCCTCTCCATGAGGAGCAGGGACTGTAAATTACATTTCTCTGATCCTCAGCTATAATTGGACACTGAGGATTCTTCGAGCAGCAGCCTTTGTGTAAGTGGAAAACAAAGAGGCTTTGAGCATTTGGGTTTGGATTTCAAAAACGTGACTAAAAAGAGAAGCGTAACATCACTCCATATTCAAGAATACGAAGGTTTGCACAAGTGCACGGTGCGCCTGAGTCATTTTATAGATCTGTTGACAGACAGGTCGGTCACTTCTGCAGTGCAATGCTTGAAGTATCTCACTAATGGACTGATAATAGAACCCAGTGCTGCACTTTGAAGCTTCCCCTGTAGTTTACAGGGTGACAGTGTGTGATTAATTGCACTCACTCCACTCCCCGTTCGCTTTTCCTCTTTTTTTGCAACGGATAGAGTCTGTCATTGCCGTGACTTTGCTCGCTCACCTACTTGCACAGCTGGATACGGTGCGATTCGCCGTAGACAATGCAAGAGCGCATACTGTAATACATCTTTTACACAGCCAGAGCGCAACGTGACGTCAGGAGAAAAGAGCTGCAACCTCAGCACGACTTTCACAGCAATTATCACGAAAAAATATCCTCAGCACGGGGGAAGGCCAACAAACAGCATGTAATGCTGAAGTTTCTGATGACGCACAGTTTGGCTCGACCTTACCTTCACTAACACGTGACTGTGTTAGATCTCATTTTCTCCAACTAAAACTTTTTTAAAAAATGCTCTTTGAAACGCTCTACATCATTGCATCCTGAGGGAATTACGATATATGGTGGCACTAGGTCATACTATGGTAGCCGCTCAGCACACAATGCTCTCTTTGTGTTTCCAGACGTATTTGGAGAACAACCATGATGACTGTAACCTTAGTAGCGCCCATGAGACCCTACCGTTAGGCAATGAGGGAAGCGGTTAGAGTAATGATGATCGCAATAACATTCTCACTTGCACTGAATTTATTTTTTATGAGCATTGAAAATATTTTCATACCAATAATACCATTAAGCATTCATAAACAAAGCTCAGAGGACACATAACACAGAGAGTGAGAGGACGGACATGGAAAAAGTGAATTCACGCTTTGACGCACCGTTTTTAAACGGCTATTATGTGTATAAGAGAACAAACAAGGCCTTTGTTTGCATAAAACGGATAGAGCATTGCATATGGATATACTCTGATTCTGCAGAGAAAAAAAAACGTGCATGAAAACAAATGTACAAGAATGGATTATGCACATTTGGGATCTTCTGCTTTCATCAAGAAAGGGTCTGCATATTCAAAACGACAGCCGATCTACTTCAGTCTCCGAATCCACACGGCCTTTTACCGTTAAAGAGGATGACAAGATTGTCTTTTAAGTATTGTCAAGGGTTCTCAGGGTCGGGAAGCTCGGTTTTATCCCCCTCGCTCCCTCTTGACATTCACAGTCGCCTCTTATTCATATTCAGGCACTTGTGGTGGAGATGTCAGTGATTTTACTGTACTTGATTCAGGCACTTGTTCTTTATCGCTCTCTTCTCCTCATCGAAAGGGCCAAGAGAACACTGGGACGAGTGGGAATTCACACACTTAATTAAAACAAGTGCATCGACAGTGAAAAATAGGTGGATAAGGAAAGAAAAGGAGTGCGAGGGAATTTTTTTTTTTCATGCAGAATAGCTGAAACTATACTTTTGGCAGGTTCTCCAAGCACTAAAAAGATCCCCATGTGAACCGGAAACGTGTAGCTCATTAGTATCCAAAAAACCTATGGGCCATTAATTAGTCGCAAACAATGTTCTCCCTAAATATCGACTTCTTAATGGACACGAAGAGACTTGGTTCGTGTTCCCATTAGAGTCGATGGCATTGGCCTCCGAGGGCTTTTGGAATCGGGCTTATGTCATCCTGCGATGCCCTTCAGACACTGGAGCAGGATAGTTTTTCCTCATCCTTTCCTTGTTCCTCATTAACTATGCACAATTGTCCAGGGAGGTTTCGCTAGACTGGATAGGGTTTCTAACAATCTGATTCCTGCAGTTTTTGGAACTGCAGTGCGAGCCTGAAGCATGCAACACAAATAGCACTTTTTCAAAGAATAATAATAATTTAGAACAGAATAAATGCGCCTCTTTGGCATTGTGTGTGAAAAAAACTTGAATTTGTCTGTATAGCCTTTACTTCTTTGTTGGCAAGGCGTTTAATTTTAATTAATTGGAAACAGTACTTTCCCCCTTTCTTTTAAACAGTGGGCCAGAGATATTTTACAATTCCTAAGTTTAGAAAAAAATAGGACTTAATTTAAGGGGCTCCAGGTCTAAGTTCACTGTCATGTGGCATCCTTTCATAAATTATCTTCAAAACGAATTATAACTGTAAGTGGACGAACTGATGCTGTTGTCAAATGCTGGGTTGTTTTAACCCAAATTTGGGTCATATATGGACAAACCCAACTATTAGGTTAAAAATTGTATTTAAAAATTTAACCCAACGGCTAGGTTCGTCCATATTTGACCCAAATTTGGGTTGAAACAACCCAGCATTGATGAATCCCTTTAATGGAGTCCCAACACTCCACTGCACCGAACGGACACGTTTAAGAAGGCTAACGGCATCGGCACTGGCGTAGCTGAGATATGCCACAAACACACACTTGAAAGCATCTTCACCGTTGAGAAACCACTTTTAACTCACCATGTTGTGCCCGGAGGAAAATTCATTTAATTAGTTCATTATAATGCAATCAAAGCATGCATCTCTGAAAATACCGCAGAAATAGTCAATAACAAAATAATCAAAATAAACATTTATTTTACTCTTAATAGAAACAGGGAATTTGGGTAAATTGTCAATTCAAACACTTCATAGATACAAAATGCCAACAGCACCATTTTCACACAATGAGGCCGAGTGATATTTTGATATGCAAGTAATGCAGGTTTCCCTGATGTCCTCAAAATTAACCAAATTCACTTTTTTTTTTAATTTGTGCCATAAAATGACCTATAATATAAAAAATCTTAAGTGGAGGGATTAATTATTCATATGGCAGAGATTCACTTGGGGGACCCTTGGGGACATTATATTTTTAAATGTAGATGCAAACAAAATCCCATCATATTATGATGTATGAAATTTGCCTTTGGAGGCTTTTACGTGGATAAAAGATGGAAATCCTCTACATTATCAACTGGAACTCAGTGACCCATTGAAATTCACTCCATATGCATGAATTTAACTAAGTATATTAAAACTCGGTTATATATATATATATATATATATATATATATATATATGCATACACTAAACACACAAAAACAGCATGTGATCACTGATTTACAGCAATCGTTTGAAAATCAACTCAGATCAAATACTCTTATCATTTAAAAGCAGAAAGCACAACACATATGCCCTGTAAAAAGATTTCAGCATTCATAACAGGACTAAGACATTAACCAGCCCGATGAGCGTTTCGGGAAGGTCAGTGTCTGCGCATAAACAACGACAAATGTAACAAACGTCGTTGTGCTCATGTCTAATGTGCTAAAACACACTCCTGCTTTTGTTCAGTCGCACAGAAGAGCAGAAGACAAAGTTTCTCAAGTAATGACCTCACTATGAGCTCATACCTAGTATTAAGACCAAATGTCAATCATCCACATACGATATTCAATATAAAGAGATTTAAACAACTGTGACAATACTGGCTCAAACATTACCAGGATCTTAATCTTATACTCATATCAACAATAATAAACAAAACTATAGCAACCAAGAGAATAACATTGATTATAATATTATATTATTATTGAAAATATTCTAAAAAATGGCTTGTTTCAACGGACAAATATTAACACATTTTTAAAACCCAACGGTTGGGTTTGTCCATATTTTACTATTTTTTATTGTGTAAACAAATCTGATCTTGCGCAAATTTGGATTAATATAATGTAACGTGAAATATTAAATTTGACTATCTAAGCAAAATGATTGACTGAATTAATTTCCCCACAGACTCATTATTCACTGAAACCAGACAGTATCTAAGTTAATTAGCAAGTCCGTGTAACGTTAGGTTACAGATGGATCTGTTTGACAACTTTTCATCCGCAAATATTGCAAGTTATCAGACCAATCATTTAACAAAACTTTATCTCGCTCATTCAGCAAACTTCCAGTCAGCGATACAGATCGATATTTCACCTGCCGTTCGTTAATAATAAATACTAAAAGGGTTTTCTTACCTTGAGCCGCCCCGATGTTGATAAGCGATAAAATACTAAAAATCAACACAGTGACCATCCGCGGTAAGAATCCCGATCCGCCTCGTTCTCTTCTCGCAGTCTTTTTACTTCTTCCCATCATATAAACAGTCGAAACAAGGCAAAAATCCGCCGTCAGGTGCAATAATCAGATATAGGTGTTGTTTATAGCAAAACCAAGGACTGTAGTGTAGCGGAGAGTCGGTTATTTTTGCGGGGGGAAATATTGGTTGAATCCGTTGGTTTTTACCTCAGCGCACTCTTCTTCTGACAGACAGCGGCCACCAACGCCCGTCAAACACATATGTTTGGGATTAAATATCCTCAGTTTCTCCTCTTCTGAGCAGTTTTCTCTCAAGGCTTCGCGAAATTAGCCGTAAACAGGTTTTTTTAAAAATCAGTTCTCCTGAGGTGAGTTCAGGATCGGCGTCTGTCAGTTGAAGTTCCTCCAGCGCGCGCTCACCGCGTTCTGATGGAGAGTTGAAGAGGCGCGCGATCCCCGCGCGAGACACCGGCGCTCCAGCCAATCCGGACGCGCTCCGAGTCGAAGTGTGAAGAAAACCAGGTGCGGGCGCGCGGAGCGGGTGTGTGTGCGTGTGCGCGCGTGTGTGTGTGTGTGTGTATCTGTGCTGAGATTATGGTAATCATGTGCAGAAAACTTATCCTAATCTAAACAGAACAAAACAATATCTAAATGACGTTTGAAAAGAAGAGGCCGTCCTAATCATGTCATTTTCTGATTTGATAACACACACACGGACACACTCACACACACACACACACACACACTGTCTCACACACACTATCTCTCTCACACAAACACTCTCACACACACTCACATACACAGACACACATTCTCACACACCCACATGCACACTCACCCACTATCACACACAAAGACACACACATTCTCTCTCTCACACACGTTCTCAAACACCCACATGCACACTCTCTCACACACGCGCACACACACTCACATACTGTACAAAGACACACACATTCTCTCTCTCTCTCACACACACACTCACACACATACAAATTCACAAATAGACACACTCACGCACATATATATATATATATAGTAGCCTATATTATTTCTTTATTTAGCAAAAATGGTTAGTATATGGAAAACAATTTTCCATTGTCAATATGACTGTTTTCTGACTTAAAACCCGCACAGGGAGGTTTGAAAATGACTTTATTGTAGTTAATGTTTTACTCCTGGTTCTGATCCGTGACACTAAGTAAACAAGAGGAAAACAAACCTCTTTCGAATCTAATCAACAAAAACTTTAACTACATTTGCTTTGCTTATCACTGCCCTCCTGTTATTCATTCAGCCCTGCTAATTTCTGAAACATGCTCTCTTGTCAGAAGGCATGATCGATAATTATGACAGGAAGAAAACCACAAACCATGATAACTGAAGTGATCCTGCAAACCGATGCCTGAGCTCATGATGAGTGTGTGTGGCCAGAGCCTCCTCTATCTGCAGGTGCTCAGCGAGTCTCTGCATGTGCACGCACGATGATGATGTCATGTCCTGGTTCAGGATCCGAGCTGCTGACTTCAGTGTTGAAGAGATCTAGACACCAGAGAACTGCCGAAACTCCAGTCCTCCATCAGTATTGCGCCCTGCAGCGAGACTCTTAACCTCGGGTTCCCCCCAGAACACAGTTCGTGCTCTTCAGTCGATCCACATGATGAAGCATCTGCTAAATGGCCAGTAAAATAAACAACAGTTCATGTCAGTTACAGTTTTACATAGAATGCATGGTCACTAAAGACACACAAGCTTGTCATGTTTTTCCATTTGATTTATGCATCCTCGCATTTTCTATGTGAACAGCCTCTGTAAATATTATGCAATTCTATAATGTTTACCGACGGAGTTAATGCTGTTTACAGTAGGAGTTCTTCTACCGCCTTTAATCTTCGGGAGTGACAACTTAGAAAACCCATTTACGTGGGTAGTGGTTGAACATCATGGGTGGCCTGCCTGTGTAATCTCATACATAGGATTCCAAGCAAAGCGTCTTCCGAGGCTTTTCCATGACTTTCCATCAGCATGCGACTAAAAAATGGTAGTGATTTTAACCGTAAAATACTGTAAAAATGCTACAGTGGAAAAACTGTTAATTGTTTTACAGAAAGTTTCCGTACTATATGCGGTGAATAACTGTGATAGATCCAAACGTATACATTTAATGTAGTTTTACAGTAAAATACCGTTGAATTTACAGTTTTTGGAAGTGATTGTATAATTTACAGTGAAAATTCACAGAATTTCCTGCGTGACCCTTCACATTTTATGGATTTTCGTTAAAATAATTTTCTTCATAGATTTTAATTGCATTTTTTAAACTTCATGCATGTTACCATGATGGTGTTCAGTGTTTGTGTGAATCATATTGTGCACCTTCTATATATTAGTATTAACTTTCTCAGCTTGTGGAAAAGCAGCTTGTGTTGATCATGTGACTGGCTGTCAGTGTATTACAAAGGTTCAAAGCAGATATTAGTATTCAATAGGTTGGTAAATTAACATTATATCAGTTAATGAAATACGGTATTTTACTGTAAATTTAACAAATCTATAAAACCTAAAATGTTTCTACCATATTTTTTACAGTAATTTTCTGGCAACCACAGCAGCCATTTTTGTTTTAACCATATACATATATATATATTTTTTTTTTTTACACTGTATGGTCAAACTATCCTTTTGTTTGGCCACAATGGAACAATATAGGTTCAGAAAAACACTGCATCCCGAACAATCATTAAATTGTGCCACATGTTGTTCATCTCATAAAAAAACACATACTGTATATCTTGTATGTCTAGATTTTTTTTTTTTTTTTTAGCTTTACAACTTTGAAATGATACAACTCTCCAAAGTAATATAAAAATGTCAGAGGTCTCAGTCAGCAAACAGCAACAATAGCTCAGACAGACTTATACTTAATATCTCTCTTTTTTGGGGCCTGTTTTTATGAACCCACTTTGATGACCTATTCCCATCCCGGCCCCAAAAAGAAAAACAGCCCCCGAGAGAGCTGGGAAAAGAACATGTACAGAGTCTCCAAGACTAATGTCACCCACTGCGCTCATTCCGCACCAGAAGTGACACGCTGTGACATCATTTCCTCTCCTTACTCTTCCCTGTTAGGTGCCGCAACATCTCTTTATTCTTCCACTTTTACGGAGTTGTTTGGACTGTAATCCCTCATAACTGCTGGTTAAGTGGAGCGTAACGATGGACTGAATTGGTTGCCCTTAAAGGTGGACTCTTTGTGACACGTTTTTAAGACATTTTTGTGGACATATCAAGACTAACAGTAAATATATATACTACCATTCAAAAGTAAAAAAAACACTAATAATTTAGTACTTTTATTCAGCAAGGACACATTAAACTGGTTAAAAGTGACAGTAAAGACATTGTTACTAAAACATATTTCAAATGAACGCTGTCGTATTCATCAAACAATTTTGACAAATAAAATGTATGTTTCCAAAAAAACATGAACTGTTTTTTAACATTGATAATAATGATAAATGTTTCTTGAGCATCAGATCATCATATTCTCCTGATTTCTGAAGGATCATGTGACACTGAAGACTGGAGTAATGATGCTGAAATACAGCTTTGATCACAGGAATAAATTACACTTTACTAGATATTCACATAGAAAATAGATATTTTAAATTGTTAAAATATGTCAGTATTTTTACTGTATTTTGATCAAATTAATGCAGCCTTGGTGAGTAGCTCACAATCATAAAAAAAAATTACACCAAACTACAAAGATTGTACAATCACATTCATTCAGATGTTCTTTTTTTATTTTTTTTCCGCATTAGAACAGGTGTAAATGAGCGTAAAGGACACATTAAACTGGTTCAAAGTGACAGTAAATACATTGTTACTAAAACATATTTCAAATAAACGCTGTCGTATTCATCAAAGAATTCTGAAAAATAAAATGTATGTTTCCACAAAAACATGAACTGTTTTTTAACACTGATAATATATTGATAAACACTAAATGTGTCTCTATAGCACACATTGTGTTTATCGTGCAATTTATACGCGAAAATGAGTTTATACGTGCATATTATGTGCATGGATAGGTTTAGTAGTGGTGTGGGGTGGGTGTGTATTACACGCTATAAAGTGCATTTCATATGCACATGAAAACTGCGTATCATATGCACATAAAAACTCATTTTCGTGTATAAATTGCATGATAAACACAATACGTGCTATAGAGACGCATCTTCATGAGATCAGGCTGAATCATCATATTAAAATGTGATTTCTGAAGGATCATGTGACACTGAAGACTGGAGTAATGATGCTGAAAATTCAGCTTTGATCACAGGAATAAATTACACTTCACTAGATATTCACATAGAAAATAGATATTTTAAATGATAAAAATATGTCAGTATTTTACTGTATTTTTTGATCAAATAAATGCACCAATTTACAAAGATTGTACACATTCTCTCAGATAGACAGATGTTTATTTTCAGCATTAGAAGCGGCGTAAATGAGCCTCTCGTGAGAAACTAACTCAAGTGCTGTAATGAACTGCAGTAATAGTGAGATTTGAGAAAGCATGACCGGTGCGTCGACTCATCTTGTTTTTTGTGCTGAACAATGATGTCGGTGAGAATCTGACATCTCGTGGCATTTCACTTTGTATTACCAGCGGGAGGGAAATTGGTCTTTTTTTTTGCTGATGGTTCTGAGAGAACATTATCTATTACTCGTGGAAACAGATTAAAACTTGACCAAACTGTGATTATAGTCTTTCTTTCCCTGTATTATTATTATGCTAATTCAAAATGCTTTTATGTGCATGATGATATAGATTCTGTTATTTGCTTCACAGTATTAAAATTAAAACCAGGAATTGGGAAAGTGGCTATAAAGTGCTTGTAGAATTATTTACATGTGGGTTTATTTAAACGAAGCACACTGATTAACCTCATGTGAAGTGGTTTGATTTACTCCTCGAACTATAAGTTTGTTGAGATATAGAAACAGAAGTGACAGATTTAAGACTTTACTCTTAATATAAAGATGCATTTTATTATAAAGGCGGGCGTATGTTTTTCCATGACTGATGCTCCTGGCCTGTTTTTTGTCTTTTGTGAGACACTGTAGTATTTTTTTTTTTAAGCATGAGATTGATTTGGCTTCAAACCTAATGGCTCTGGTTGGTATTTTACTGTCAGTGCAGATATTTCAAGCGAATGGCCCTTTAACAAATTCTGTACCGAAAGCACATTGTAATGTCACATGAGCTCGTCCAGTTCTTCAGTAACTAATGGCTGCCGCAGACCTAAGAGGGATAAAGCTGAATTAATTCAGATGGTCCTGACATTCATGCATAAATAAGGCATTTAGTGCTCTTTGCATATGCCCCATTTAGCAGAAGGGAGTTTTTTTATTGATATGGCGGTAAAACTGTTAAGAATCAATTATGCTTTAATTAATTGGACTGATATTAATCAGACAAGAACAGCAGAAACAGTGAATAAATAGATTCACCATGTTTTTAGCAGTAATTCTCAAACACAGAAATGGGTTCTGATGAAATGCACACAATCAGGTTTTAAATGTCAAAGGTCGCGTGTCCAGGTAAACTCCAAAGTTTTAGGGTGCAAATTCATCAAATCAGAACTAGAACTACACACTATAAAAGAAAATAGTAACATCAAGCCACCTTTAGTATAGAGTTACGCATATTGTTTAAAAGCAGCTGCACTTTAATAAATAGGAAAATAGAATCAGTAATGCAAAATTCTGTTATTTTCCTATTTAATATGTTCAAGCTATAAGCAGACTTGTGTTCAGTGTTACGTTGTGTGAACTAATCTCAGTTCAATGTTGAGCTGATAGTTTTACAGCTGTTTATTAATACTTGCATATTGTATATTTATAGTGTTATAGCCTGTTCATAGCCTGTATATTCACTACAGTTATAGCCTGTATACTTATAGTATATTCATAACATATCTTCATACTGTGTACATTAACATATATATCTATATTTTTTAATCAATCAATCATATTTTATTTTTATGGCGTCTTACAACAGCCAAAAGGTGCACAAGGCGCTTTCCAGTAAAAGCATCAATAGACAAGAGAAAAAAGGGAAAGAACAAAACAAAACACAAATATCAGCCAGAGTCTAAGATTACATGTTAAAAGCTAGTCTGAACAGATGAGTTTTTAACTGTGATTTAAAAGCACTC
>CM060625.1:23883536-23896036 GCA_030578275.1 Meda fulgida
AAAACAGTGAAATATTATTCTAATGTAAATCTGCAGTTTTCTATGTGAATATCTAGTAAAGTGTCATTTATTCCTGTGATCAAAGCTGTATTTCAGCATCATTACTCCAGTCTTCAGTGTCACATGATCCTTCAGAAATCAGGAGAATATGATGATCAAGAAACATTTATGATTATTATCAGTGTTGAAAACAACTTTATATTCTTTGTGTAAAATGTGATACATTTTATTTTTCAGGATTCTTTGATGAATAGAAAGTTCAAAAGAACAGCATTTATTTGAAATCGAATATTTTGTAACATTATAAATGTCTTTACTGTCACTTTTGATCAGTTTAATGTGTTCTTAATGAATAAAAGTATTAAAATGACTGACCCAAACCTTTGAGCTGGTGTAGCATTTCCCCCTTTTTACTATCATTGTCTGTGAGAACTTGTTTTAACCTTTATATTTATTAATTTCCTTAATCACATTTTCTGAGCGAGTGAGTAGCAGCGATGCAGCATTATAAGGCTGTTTTTAGTATGTTATGTGGTGATTTGTGTTGATCTGACTTGAGGAATGATTTCAGCCCGAGGCGAAGACAGTGTGAGACGAGTTACTGCCAAAGTTTAGCACTCAGGGTCAGTAGTTTGTTAGCAAACAGCAGTAAACAGAACTTGGGGTGTGTGTGTGTGTGTGTGTGAGTGAGTGAGTGTGCGTGTATGTGTGTGTGTATGTATGTGTGAGTGAGTGTGTATAAGTGAGTGTGTGCTTGCCTGTGTCTGTCTGTGCGTGTGTGTCTGTGTGTGTGTGAGTGTGTGTGTTTGTGTATGTATGTGTGTGTGTGTGTGTGTGTGTGTGTGTTTGTGTATGTATGTGTGTGTGTGTGTGTGTGTGTGTGTATGGGATTGATAAAGAGCAAACAGATCATTATGTTCAGCCAGTGTGTTTGTGTTTGTGTTTACCTCGCCGACTAATGAGTGCGTCCTGTGTGTTCATACAGCATCATGCACTCCCACACGCAGAAGGACCGAGACACATGTCCCAATAATGATCCGCAGTGGCGTTTTCGTGTGAGAACAAGCATTTGGCAAAAACATTTTGAACCAGGAGGGTTTGAGCGCTGCCCTCCCGCGACCCTCATCATGTGAAGAAGCAGCACGAGTCGATATCAGAGAGTCTCCGTGACCTTCTTAAGAACATGAAAGCTTTTTGTTTATTTCTTTATAACTGACGCCCACCGGCATGAGTGAGCGACCGATAACACTGGCACAGAAGACTTGTGTAACGCTCACTCCTCCTCAACGCTGTCCAAGTGCCTCCTTAACACACACACACACACTCACCTGCCTCCACACACACACACACACACACACACACACACACACACACACACACACACACACACACACACACACACACACACACACTCGCCTGCCTCCACACACACACATAGGCACGCACACACACACACACACACACACACACACACACACACACACACACACACTCACACTCACACACACTCACCTGCCTCCACACACACACATAGGCACGCACACACACACACACACACACACACACACACACTCACCTGCCTCCACACACACACATAGGCACGCACACACACTCACCTGCCTCCACACACTGACCTCTTATTCAGAGCGAGGGCAATCCTCGAGAGATCCTAAAACACGGTCAAAAGAAAGCGTAGTTCGACAGAAACAAACACAACTCTTTAACAGCGCACTTGTTTCTCCAAGAGTGAGAGTACATGCAGGACTTTTGCTGGAGTCTCCCGTCTCTCCTGACACAAAGATTTTCCGAAGAGAGAGGAACAATGTCTCAATGTGCATAGGAGAATAATTCATCTTTATTAATTTAATTCATTAAAATATATTATTTATTTAATATTTATTTGATCGATTAAATATTTATTTGTTATTTAAGAAATATTTATTAATTTATGTATTACGTGTCTAGTATATGTACAACCGCATTTTTCCATCTTAAAAATATATCTAAATTACGACATATGCTCTCATTAACAAATGCGGAACAATTAGTTCATGCTTTCATGACATCAAGACTAGATTATTGTATAGTCCAAAACGCTGCAGCTCGAGTTCTTACTAGAACCAGGAAATATGACCATATTAGCCGGTTCTGTCAACACTGCATTGGCTGCCTATTAAACATCGTCCTTCACGACTATTGCGATCTCAAAATTCGGGCCAGTTGATAATACCTAGAATATCAAAATCGACTGCTGGCGGTAGATCCTTTTCCTATTTAGCACCAAAACTTTGGAACAGTCTTCCTACCATTGTCCGGGAAGCAGACACACTCTGTCAGTTCAAAGCTAGACTAAAAACACATCTCTTTGACCTAGCATACACATAATATATTATAGACTTCTATAATTCAATGTTAGGCTGCATAGATTAGGTCAGCCGGAACTGGGAACACTTCCCTTAAATCCTGATGTACTCGTTACATCATCATAAGAAGAATGGCATCTACGCTAATTTTAGTGTCTTTGTTTATCCCGAGGTTTTCCCGCAGCCTGCCGGATCCAGGCCGTATCCAGATCTGACTAGGAGCTTTGCCTGGACCCGATGACAACGCAGTGCTGAAGTGCCAACTAGCCTCTCCCTATGGAGGATCCCTTTCCCACTCTACAGATAAAATGTTGTGATGCCGGTTCGCGTACCCACCCCGAAGTGATAAAATAAAACAAAATTCTGTATCAAATTACAGTTACTGTAAATCCGGCCTCTAGTTCAAAAACGCCAGAGGAGAACTGGCCCCCGACTGAGCCTGGGTTCTCCCAAAGTTTTTTTCTCTCCATTAAGTCACCTGATGGAGTTTTAGGACACCAGTGGGTCACCTGATGGAGTTTTGGACACCAGTAGGTCACCTGATGGAGTTTTGGACACCAGTAGGTCACCTGATGGAGTTTTAGGACACCAGTGGGTCACCTGATGGAGTTTTAGGACACCAGTAGGTCACCTGATGGAGTTTTAGGACACCAGTGGGTCACCTGATGGAGTTTTAGGACACCAGTAGGTCACCTGATGGAGTTTTAGGACACCAGTAGGTCACCTGATGGAGTTTTGGACACCAGTAGGTCACCTGATGGAGTTTTGGACACCAGTAGGTCACCTGATGGAGTTTTAGGACACCAGTGGGTCACCTGATGGAGTTTTAGGACACCAGTAGGTCACCTGATGGAGTTTTAGGGCACCAGTAGGTCACCTGATGGAGTTTTAGGACACCAGTAGGTCACCTGATGGAGTTTTAGGACACCAGTAGGTCACCTGATGGAGTTTTAGGACACCAGTAGGTCACTTGATGGAGTTTTAGGACACCAGTGGGTCACTTGATGGAGTTTTAGGACACCAGTGGGTCACTTGATGGAGTTTTAGGACACCAGTGGGTCACTTGATGGAGTTTTAGGACACCAGTGGGTCACTTGATGGAGTTTTAGGACACCAGTGGGTCACTTGATGGAGTTTTAGGACACCAGTGAGTCACCTGATGGAGTTTTAGGACACCAGTAGGTCACCTGATGGAGTTTTAGGACACCAGTAGGTCACCTGATGGAGTTTTAGGACACCTGTGGGTCACCTGATGGAGTTTTAGGACACCAGTAGGTCACCTGATGGAGTTTTAGGACACCAGTAGGTCACCTGATGGAGTTTTAGGACACCAGTAGGTCACCTGATGGAGTTTTAGAACACCAGTAGGTCACCTGATGGAGTTTTAGGACACCAGTAGGTCACCTGATGGAGTTTTAGGACACCAGTAGGTCACCTGATGGAGTTTTAGAACACCAGTAGGTCACCTGATGGAGTTTTAGGACACCAGTAGGTCACCTGATGGAGTTTTAGGACACCAGTAGGTCACCTGATGGAGTTTTAGAACACCAGTAGGTCACCTGATGGAGTTTTAGGACACCAGTAGGTCACCTGGAGTTTTAGGACACCAGTAGGTCACCTGATGGAGAATTGGACACCAGTAGGTCACCTGATGGAGTTTTAGGACACCAGTAGGTGACCTGATGGAGTTTTAGGACACCAGTAGGTCACCTGATGGAGTTTTAGGACACCAGTAGGTGACCTGATGGAGTTTTAGGACACCAGTAGGTCACCTGATGGAGTTTTAGGACACCAGTAGGTGACCTGATGGAGTTTTAGGACACCAGTAGGTCACCTGATGGAGTTTTAGGACACCAGTAGGTCAGCTGATGGAGTTTTAGGACACCAGTAGGTCATCTGATGGAGTTTTAGGACACCAGTAGGTCACCTGATGGAGTTTTAGGACACCAGTAGGTCACCTGATGGAGTTTTAGGACACCAGTAGGTCACCTGATGGAGTTTTAGGACACCAGTAGGTCACCTGATGGAGTTTTGGACACCATTGGGTCACCTGATGGAGTTTTAGGACACCAGTAGGTCACCTGATGGCGTTTTAGGACACCTGTGGGTCACCTGATGGAGTTTTAGGACACCAGTAGGTCATCTGATGTAGTTTTAGGACACCAGTAGGTCACCTGATGGAGATTTGGACACCAGTAGGTCACCTGATGGAGTTTTAGGACACCAGTAGGTCATCTGATGGAGTTTTAGGACACCAGTACGTCACCTGATGGAGTTTTAGGACACCAGTAGGTGACCTGATGGAGTTTTAGGACACCAGTAGGTGACGTGATGGAGTTTTAGGACACCAGTAGGTCACCTGATGGAGTTTTAGGACACCAGTAGGCCACCTGATGGAGTTTTGGACACCAGTAGGTCACCTGATGGAGTTTTGGACACCAGTAGGTCACCTGATGGAGTTTTAGGACACCAGTAGGTCACCTGATGGAGTTTTAGGACACCAGTGGGTCACCTGATGGAGTTTTAGGACACCAGTGGGTCACCTGATGGAGTTTTGGACACCAGTGGGTCACCTGATGGAGTTTTAGGACACCAGTAGGTCACCTGATGGAGTTTTAGGACACCAGTGGGTCACCTGATGGAGTTTTGGACACCAGTGGATCACCTGATGGAGTTTTGGACACCAGTAGGTCACCTGATGGAGTTTTGGACACCAGTAGGTCACCTTATGGAGTTTTAGGACACCAGTGGGTCACCTGATGGAGTTTTGGACACTAGTAGGTCACCTGATGGAGTTTTAGGACACCAGTGGGTCACCTGATGGAGTTTTAGGACACCAGTGGGTCACCTGATGGAGTTTTGGACACCAGTAGGTCACCTGATGGAGTTTTGGACACCAGTAGGTCACCTGATGGAGTTTTAGGACACCAGTGGGTCACCTGAAGGAGTTTTGGACACTAGTAGGTCACCTGATGGAGTTTTAGGACACCAGTAGGTCACCTGATGGAGTTTTGGACACCAGTAGGTCACCTGATGGAGTTTTTCGGTTCCTTGCCACTGTTGCCTTTGGCTTGCTCAGTTGGGAATATTCAAATTAATTAACCAAGCATTAATACCATTGATCAGCCCTACCAATCGTGGATGGTTTTTTTTTCCACTAAAAAACAAACATTGTTATGTTATTTGATTGATACTGTGAAGCTGCTTTGATGCAATTTATATTGTGAAAAGCGCTATATAAATACACTTGACTATTAACTGTTTATTTGTTTTATTTTGATATTTCATTCATTGATATTAAATATCATTGATATTAAATAAATAATAAATACATATTTAATTAATTAAAATGAATCCTATAATTATTTAAAAAATCATATTTTTTTAAATAATTATATGATTTATTTTAATGAATTAATTAGTTTTTTATTTATTTAAAACAATTTTTCATTTATTAATTTCTTTTTTAATATGTATTTATTTAATTTATAACATTATTTAATTCATTGAATATATTACATGTGTATTTATTTAGTTTATTAATGTTTTATTTACCCAGCACTGTTTATATGAGAGTCCCAAGATCTCAGCCATCTCATCCAGAGCACTGGTTCACAACGGATTTAAAATTGTGATTGTAAAATTGTAAAATTGTGAAAAAACAACAACGTCTCAATCTGTGCTCAGTCTGCAAGCAAAACTCTCAATATGAACTCAAACACGATGATCTGAATCGCTCTCCATCTTGACTTTATAGCTCTATACTCTTCCTGCAATGAATAGTGACTCATTCGGGTCTGTTCTTATTCCTCCTGAAGGAACGTTTCTTGAGACGCAGTGTTTCCCTCTCTGGCTCGATACCCTTATTAGTTGAGATGCTTCTGTGAGTCTGTGAGCGTGAACCTGGAGCCCTGAGTAATTACACTGTTCTTCCACATAATGCCCCCCCTCCGCAGACTGAAATGGTTCGACCTGCTGAAGTAAACAGGCATTAATCAAAGGCGTTTGGGGAATTACCAGGGGTCGAGCCCACGGCGTTTGAAGGGGGACCGTGAAGATGGATGCGGTCGGTCGTGGCGCTGCTTCGTGTCCTCGGGGAACCGGACACCAGCTGATCGGGTCACTGTGTCCACCTTCAACCTTCAAAAGTGTGTCAAGGACAGACGCTGAATTTGTCATGCTGACTTCAAAATGAAGATCACAACCCGCTCAGAACATACAGAGGAGAATAAACCACTGCGAAAGAGAACAACAGCGCAGTGCACAGTAACATGAATCGCTCTTTTTTCCTGCATAATAACATACGTTTTTTATTCAGTTAATTTATTCAATATTTTACTTTATGAAATATTATTTAATATGTATTAATTTATCAAATATGTAATTAATGTATTCAATATTTATCTATTTTATATATTAAGTATTTATTTATAGATTTAATTTATTTGTTTAATTTGTTATCTGTTTATTTTAAAATATTAAAATTAAAGATGTATTTATTATTATTATTATTTACCCAGCACTGTTTATATGAGTCCCCCAGAAAGTTTCTCAGATCAGAACTGATTTAAAATAAGAAAACTATTGCCAGAAAGGTGTCCCATGTGTTCAAGGGAACATCAGAAACTGGAATCATGGGATAGCTCTTTTTCCCGCACAATAAAATACTTGCGCACAGATTATGGATCGACTTGCGCGTTTCAGAGCGACTAAAACAATATTTTAGATGTAATTGGTCCACTGGTCTGTTGAGGCAAAGTTCTTGCCAGGAATTTATTCTGTAAATGTGTTTCTATTAGTTTTCTTATTGGATAAAAAAAATATCCACCTAAATGTGCTTTATTATGCAATATCCCAAAATTGTAAGTAAAGTACGTGGATGAAAACATGGCTATTGAAGGATCAGTTGTTGCTCTTACAATTCCTGAGGAGAAATAAAAACACACACATTGAGTTAACATATATACAGCAAGAGTATTTATTTAATGTTTATTCAATTTATTGAATAGCCTATTTATTATTTAATTTATTACACATGTATTTAATTAATCAAATATTAATTTAATTTATTAAATATTTATGTAATTAATTTATATTTAATAAATATTTATTTAATCGTTTAATTTAAATATATTTATTAAATGTATTTATTTAATATTTATGTAATTATTTAATTTATTCAACATTTCTCGGATATTCATATATTTAATTAATTAAATATTTATTTAATGTGTTATTTATTACATATTTATTTAATTCATTAAATATGTATTAAATTGATGTAATTTATTATATAGGAGCCTATGTATTTTTTTATTCATTAGCCTATATTATTTAATTTATTAGATAATTATATATTTCATTATTAGATATTTATTTGATTGATTAAATACTTATTTCATTAATTTATTAAATATTAATTTATTTAATATATTACTTTTTTTTTACCTTATTCATTCATTAATTTGTTCATTCATTCTGGCAGTGCAAATCCAAATGTTTTAAAGTAATAAAAAAAGTGCAGTTTCTCTGTTGCAGGTGCAGATTAATAATGAGGGCAACTAGTCCTCGATTAGTGTGTCACATTAACCAACCTAAGACTGGTGACTTTCTTCACTATTTCAAACACTTGTGTGTTCAACTTGACACGAGTGCATGAGCTGCAGTAAGAGATAATCACGTTGCAGGTGGTTAACAGTGTGTGTGTGTGTGTGTGTGTGTCTTCACCTTCTGCCAGATGTCCGGCTGCTTTTAAACACAGAAACACAGAGGTCACACGTGGCCTTAACCTTAAGTGGTATTGATGGTTTAAAAGGGTTTGAGAAGGTGATCAATATGAAGATTCATTCAGTGGGTCATTAGAGTGTCCCCACAGTCATATTACAGCTGTTAAAACACACACACCGCTGCTTTTAGAGCGAACGGGTGGAGAACACACGACGGCCGTGTTTAAGACTGCTCTGAGAGAATAAGCTGTGCTGATTGCAATCAGACAAAGATCTGAATCAAAGGTGATTACTTGCTCATTTCTTTGTGCAAATGCAATTTTTAGAAAATGTGCACATCCAAAATAATCATTTATACACTTTGGACTTGCAACTGGAATGGCATATTTACATATTTTTGGAATTTTAATGACATGCATGCATGAACAGCATGAGATATGACATTCATGCATCAGCAGTGCGACACCGACCAACAAAAGCATTGTTTGGAGAACTTTGCCAAGACTGACGAGCCAATCATGTGCGAATTGTTCATTTGTTAATTGTACATGTGTGATCCTGTCTGTAGAAGTGAGGACATCACAGTCATGTGTCATCAAATCAACAAAAGACCAAATTAAATAATCGACATGACAGAAAGACTGAAATCAGCTCTGAGCCGCCCAGTCAGAAATCATCTTTACATTCATCACCAGTCAAAAGTTTACACACACACACACACACACACACACACACACACACACACACACAACCAAACAAACACAAACACACACACACACGCATACATACATACACACACACGCGCACACACACACAAACACACGCAAGCACACATACATCTTTTATGATCATAAAAAGCTTCTGATCAAAAGGCTTCTGCTGAAATTACTATGAATTACTTTACAAAACTAAAGTATTTAAATTTAAAGAGTTTTTAAACTTGTTTTCAGGCTCTACTAGAACAGGTTTTCCTGCTGTAATGTTGATTATTTCCTCGTATTCTCCATTGTTGCGGCTCCTCTCTTCCCAGTCTGTCAGTAACGCTGTTTACTTCCTGTCTCTATGAAGCACCTCCTCCTGAAAGCACACTGTGCTCTGATTGGTCGGCTGGAGCAGTGTGTTGTGATTGGTCGAGCGCTTCGAGTGTGTTTGGGAAATGTCCCGCCCCTTACCATAACCGCCAGTTTAACACACTACTAACTCAACCAGGCCCCGCCCCTTTATTCTGCGTATTAATTATTATAATGAGGAATATTGTGACGTGTTCCCGGAATAAAACTTTAATGTTATTCTAACATTCGCAATTATGACTTTATATCACGCAATTATGACTTTATATCACGCAATTATGACTTTATATCACGCAATTATGACTTTATATCACGCAATTATGACTTTACATCACGCAATTATGACTTTATATCACGCAATTATGACTTTATATCACGCAATTATGACTTTATATCACGCAATTATGACTTTATAACATGCAATTATGACTTTATATCACGCAATTATGACTTTATATCACGCAATTATGACTTTATAACATGCAATTATGACTTTATATCACGCAATTATGACTTTATATCACGCAATTATGACTTTATATCACGCAATTATGACTTTATATCACGCAATTATGACTTTTTATCACGCAATTATGACTTTATAACATGCAATTATGACTTTATATCACGCAATTTTGACTAAAGTCACGCAATTATGACTTAACACGCATTTATGGCTTTCTATCACGCAATTATGACTCAATAACACGCAATTATGACTTTATAACACGCAATTATGACTTTATAACACGCAATTATGACTTTATATCACGCAATTATGACTTTATAACACGCAATTATGACTTTATATCACATAATTATGACTTTATATCACACAATTATGACTTTATAACACGCAATTATGACTTTATATCACGCAATTATGACTTTATATCGCGCAATTATGACTTTATATCACGCAATTATGACTATATCACGCAATTATGACTTTATATCACTCAATTATGACTTTTTAACATGCAATTATGACTTTATATCACGCAATTATGACTTTCTATCACGCAATTATGACTTTCTATCACGCAATTATGACTTTCTATCACGCAATTATGACTCAATAACACGCAATTATGACTTTATACAATGCAATTATGACTATATCAAGCAATTATGAATTCATAACACGCAATTATGACTTTAAAACACGCAATTATGACTTAATAACACGCAATTATGACTTTATACAACGCAATTATGACTATATCAAGCAATTATGAATTCATAACACGCAATTATGACTTTAAAACACGCAATTATGACTTAATAACACGCAATTATGACTTTATATCACGCATTTCTGAGAAAAAAGTCGCAATTATCTTTTTTACTTTTTATTCTGTGGCGGAAAGCCACTGTAATTTGTAATCAGTAACAATTTGTAATCGATCCAAGAGTCCCAGACAGTTTCTGTGCCGAATGTGGAAGAAAAATGTTTCAAACACGCCGTGTCAGGCAGAGTCGAGAATATTATACTCAAATGAATCACGTTACCCCTAAATATTTCATGAATGAACAGAAAAGCGAGTGGCAACACTTATACCTGTGTGAATGCTCAGATTCCTCCGTTTGCTCTCATCTCTCTGGAACCTGAACCTGCTCCTTTGTGCGTTTCAATATTGTCGAGTCGTGACATAACGAGGACATATTTGTAGATCTGAGGTTTGAGTAACCAAAGAGGAAAGCAAATCCCACCTTATGATTAACGAGTCGGATGTCAGGACGTTCTCCTAATGATGATTTATGGAGATTTCTGAGGAACGCCATCGCTCTGTCATCGAGAGATCTGTCTCGAAACACTGTTTGAAATGCGTACAGACAAATCATGCATGAGTACAGTTGCGTTTCAATACACCACATCTATGATTATGTTAGTGAGGCTGTTAACCTTGATTTTCAGTCCATCATTTCTAACACAAATGTCTTGAAATAATAAACCCATTGTGAAAAATGGCATCCTGGCAGACGGAGTTATAGAGCTGGACTGTGTTTAATACGGTCAACACTTAAGAGAAAGTCATCATTGTAATCAATGTGGAGTTTTTTCTAGGATTGCAATAAACATATTTAAGCATCATTTAAACAAGATACATTTACTTGAGAAGCAAAATTGTAACAAAACATCATTTTATGGAAGAGACCGATATATAAAAATAAAAATAAATAAATACTGGCAATGCAACTAAAAATGTTTTGAAATTGATGTGGGTGTGTGTGTGTGAGTGTGTGTGTATGTGTGTGAGTGTATAAGTGTGTGTGAGTGTCTGTATGTGTCTGTCTGTGTCAGTATATGAGAGTGTTTGTGTGTGTGTGAGAGTGTGTGTATGTGTGTGTGAGAGAGTGTGTGTGTGTGTGTGTAAGTGTGTGAGTGTGTCTGTATGAGTATATGAGAGTGTTTGTGTGTGTGAGTGTGTAAGTGTGTGAGTGTGTCTGTGTGAGTATATGAGAGTGTTTGTGTGTGTGAGTAAGTGTGTGAGTGTGTATGAGTGTCTGTCTGTTTGTGAGTGTGTGTCTGTGTGTGTGAGTATATGAGAGTGTTTGTGTGTATGTGTGTGTGTGTGTGTCTGTGTGTGTGAGTATATGAGAGTGTTTGTGTGTATGTGTGTGTGTGTCTGTGTGTGTGAGTATGTGTGTGTGTGTGTGTCTGTCTGTGTGTGTGTGTGAGTGTGTGTGTGAGGATATGAGAGTGTTTGTGTGAGTGTGTGTGTTTGTCTGTGTGTGTGTGTGTGAGTATATGAGAGTGTTTGTGTGTGTGTGTGTGTCTGTCTGTGTGTGTGTGTGAGTATATGAGTGTGTGTGTGTGTGTGTGTGTGTGTGTCTGTCTCTGTGTGTGTGAGTATATGAGAGTGTCTGTGTGAGTGTCTGTGTGAGTGTGTGTGTGAGTATATGAGAGTGTTTGTGTGTGTGTGTGTGTGTGAGTATATGAGAGTGTTTGTGTGTGAGTGTGAGGATATGAGAGTGTTTGTGTGAGTGTGTGTGTGTGTGTGTGTCTGTGTGTGTGTGTGTGTGTGTGAGTATATGAGTGTGTGTGTGTGTGTGTGTGTCTGTCTGTGTGTGTGTGTGAGTATATGAGTGTGTGTGTGTGTGTGTGTGTGTGTGTCTGTCTCTGTGTGCGTGAGTATATGAGAGTGTCTGTGTGAGTGTGTGTGTCTGTGAGTATTTGAGAAATTTTGTGTGTATGTGTGTGTCTGTGAGTATATGAGTGTGTCTGTGTGTGTGTGTGTCTGTGTGAGAGTGTGTGTCTGTGAGTATATCAGTGTTTATGTGTGTGTGTGTGAGTATATGAGAGTGCTTGTGTGAGTGTGTGTGTGTGTGTGTCTGTG
>CM060625.1:23898536-23906036 GCA_030578275.1 Meda fulgida
TAATTCTGCTTTTGTTGTTTGTGAAGCGAGCTCCTGCTGAGCGGGTGGAGACGGCTGGTTCATCACGGACCCCTGCGCTGTTTCTGCCCGGGGTCACGGCAGCGCTTCTTCACCACACACACCACCCTTTACCCCACACTGAACCCAGAAGCACAGCGCCACTGCAAATGATCACACACACGTGTGCATGAATCAACGTTAGCGTGACCAAACGTCCTGTTTTCCCAGGACACGTCCGGGCCGTCCTGGCTGTTTTTATAGAGTGATGGAAATGTCCTGCTGGGAAAGATCAGCTCTACAGCAACATATAGATGGGCAAACAAGGAGGATGAGGAAGAAAAACAGGATAAAGAGGAAGAAGAAAAATAAAGATGTACATATATTTATAGTTAGTTTTTGTAAGTTTGTGAGAGCTATTTTTGTTCAATTTGTTTGGAGGTATTTTTTTAATTTTCCTAATACAGAAGAGACATTATCTCTATCATTATTTCAGTCATTATTTTTGAAGTCCGTCATAATAAAATATGTTGAGTAACCTCTGAGAAGCCGATCTGAATTTGTCTTTGGTTATAGATAGTATTTTGTAATATAACAACTTTATATTTGGAGGAGGCATAGCATACTTTAAATGTCGTGAAATTAATAAGGCATCTTTGAGTAAACTTCGAGTATCATTTGAGGATCTCATTCCCGGCCGAGTGTCCTGGTTTTCGGTGATCAAAATATGGTCACGCTAATCAACATGGAACCGACTGGAGCTGAATAATCACACTATTGTCTTCTGCTTATAGTTGCTGAACTTATTTTATAATTGATTCACTTCAAACTGAACTGAATAATGGCACTTCTTTACAGCAGAACCTGAATTTGCCTCATATTTGAAGATGTGCATCATTTATTTAAAATCAAAGGCAAGATTTATTTCTATAGCACATTTAAAAGCACCAAAGTGCCGTACAATAAAACATTTAGCATGTAAAAAGAAAGCATAAAAAAACATGCAGCATGCAAAATATAAACACATTAAAATAAAAAAATGCATTCTGTATTTTATAAAGCGCTACTGAAGTAAATAATTTTTTAAATGAACATGTCTCTGAGATATTTATCCTTACGAACTCTGCACTAAACATCACCAATCTGAACTGAAGGATAACTGTTTTCAAAAAGGTTTCCGGGTTTGTCATTGGTCGGTCAGTCAGTTAGCCCCGCCCCAAACTCACACGATTGGCTGAGCCACAAATCGGAATGTTGGGCCGTTCAAACAAACGCATCAAAGCTCTAAAAGTGTTACAGTGTTTCACTCTTCAGGAATATAACTACCAGTGCCGGACTGTGAGCTTTAAGTGGACGCTCTGAACATCTAAAACAGCAGGTTAGCAGAAGAACGCTGTCGAGCGGTTGTTCACACACACATTAACATGAAAACACACAGATAATCAGAGCGGTTTGCTCTGACGTTGGCGTTTTGCAGCGTATCCTCTTCAGCATCTCACAGTGGCCCGAAGAAATCCACAGAATCACTCCAGATGAAACCGTACAGGGTTTTACACTCACATGTGAATCATATATACATACAAAGATTATTAAAAATCATTTTAAGTTTAGGAAGTGTGTCAGATCATTCAGTTCTGATCAGACTTATTCAAACCAGTGACTCATCTTTTTAAAGACCCCCTGTAGTCAATCATTTTATCCCTTAAAACGCACCTTTAGGGTGTAAGATATTCATTAAAAGAATCGACTCATAAGAGTCATTTGTTCGTGAATCGTGCTATACTGAACACGTTCTATGTTTTGATTCACTAAAAAATAACCGGATGATAAGAATGATTTGTTGGTGAAATGATCTACACTGGGTGTTGCATTTTCATTTATGAGTCCAACCTGTACATATGAATAAAAGGTTTCTTGTCTGTTTTTTTTGGTCTGTTTACTGCAAAACATTCAATACAGTCACAGACTCAATCACATTCACAACTCAACTAGATATTTTTTGTGTGAAATGGAAAACAAAATAAAAAGTCTCTAATTTGTGCACAGTTCAACCATGAAGCAAATAAACCATTTTCTGTTTGCATCTTCTGTGCAGTCGTTCCTCTCTGTCTCTGTATAAGCTTTTGAATGATTTTCTATGACTCCAGAAGAAAGAGCTTCTCTAAGCCTTGCAAAATGAAAAGATGCTTGAGTGATGAGCGCCAGTGGAAGAGGGGGAGGTTGATTATACTTTGAAAAAATGTTTATTTCAGCCATGCATCATTAAATGCAACCGCTAACAGCACCGGGGTTTTTATCCACAACTCAGATGGAAACAATTGAAGTCGTGTATGATGGTGGACTCCATCAATAAACAGCACACAGACTCGAAGCCCTGCTGTTCACACTCCATAATTATTATGGAAACAGAGAAACTGTTCAAAAGATTCCTGTCTATCTACAGTGACCTAGTTTTAATATAGTTTAAAGTAAACCCCTCATACATACAGTCAAAACTAAAATTATTCAGACACCAGATATCATTTTTGATATGTTTTACTAGTGTGTGAGGACACTATAGTTCATTTATGTAAGTGAGGAGAGCAAAATAAAGTAAAATGTGACATATTATATATATACAAATTTCATACAGTGACTACCAGTAAAATATATAAAGATTTGGGAGCAAATATTATTCCGACACTTTGAGTGTTTTTCTGTAACTGCTAATGCTCTTTTACACACAGACTGAACAACATGAAGCATTGCTTGGTCACTGGTGGAGCTAAACTGGTATTATCTAATTGTGTAGTTAAATTTACCAGCTGACAGATATTCAACATAATTCATGTGTGAGAGTCTAACAGAAGGACGGAAAAAAAAAAAAAACTGATTTGATAACTCTGAGTTCTGGTTATATTTTATTACCATTGTCTAAACTATAGCGAATAACCTGTGATAATGTGAGAAATGTTGAAGGAGTCTGAATAAGTTTTGGTTTGACTGTAGAAACTATACAAGTATTTCACTCTATATGTTATTCATTTGGTTTGCTGATGTGGAAGCCACTGTCCCACACCTGGAGGTGAAGCCCGGCAGAAGTCATCGTGTAGCTACAATGCAAATATTGTTCATCTCGGTTTCATTGACATTGTTGCTGCACTTAAGAGCCGACATTCGATCTCCTGCGAAGCAGAAGGGCTTCAGCCCCGTTTACTGCACTTCCAGGATTACCGGCGCTTTAAGAGCCGGGGCCCGGGGTGATTTAGATAGAGTTGCTTTACCCAGAGGTGGTAAATCCAAAACCGCATTTATTACAGTGAAAAACACTTTTCTTTCGACATCTGCTCACTTAACGTTAATTATCGCACCCCTCCCATGCACTGCCATTATGAGGCTTAAGATTCACAATTCCTGCAGACGTGAACAAAAGAGCTATACAAACTGATAGTGTTTCAATGCTGTCCTGTGGAGAAAACTCTACAAAAGATTCACAAAACATGATGGTTTTAAAGGGGTCATTTATTTTTATGTTAATATATGTTTCTTAAAGTTCACTTATAATATTAATAAAGCTTTTGGCACAAAAAACAAATATATAAGAGGAAAAAAATAAAGTTTTTCAACCCTGAAAAATTACATTTTTCTAATTCTGAAATGATTTGTTTTCGAATCAAGGAATAGTTCACTTAAACATGACAACTCTGTATCATTTACTCGCCCTCATGTTGTTCCAAACCTGTACGAGTTTCTTTCTTCTGCTGAACACAAACGCAGATATTTTGAAGAATGGCGGTAACCAGACAGTTGATGGACCCCATTGACTTCCATAGTAGGAAAAAAAACACTATGGAAGCAAAAATATTTAGTAGTGCGTAAGTTGTAACATAGTGCTCATTTACGCCAAAACTAGGCTGAGTTGTAACTTACGCACAGCTGATGCAACCGGCCCAAGATCACTGAACACTAGAACACCCTAGCAACCAACCAGAATACCCTAGCAACCGCTCAAAAACTTTAGCAACCACACATAATGCCCTAGCAACCATCCATAATGCCCTAGCAACCACCCATAATGCCCTAGCAACCACTTAGCAACTGTTAAGCAACGCCCTGATGCTTTTGCACAGAGTAGAACCATTCACATTTTCCTCAGACTGAACTGAACACTCATTCAGAACACCCTAGCAACCACCCAGAATACCCTAGCAACCACCCATAATGCCCTAACAACCACCTAGCAACTGTTTAGCAACGCCCTGATGCTTGTGCACCACTCAGATTTTCCTCAGACTTGTAACTGGATTTGGTTTAACTTTATTTGAACGTGTCATTGTTACAGTGTATTTCTATATTTAAGTACAGAGTAATATTAATTAACAACATGTACTTACTACAGGGTTAGGATTTGGTTGAGGGTTAGTTGCATGTTATTATGCATAATTTACTGTTATTGCTATGGTACGTATATGTAACATGCAACAAGGACACTGTAAAATAAAGTATTACCCAGGATTTCTACCAGTTTTACCACCTTAGCAACCACCCATAATGCCCTAGCAACCACCTAGCAACTGTTTAGCAACGCCCTGATGCTTTTTGCACATAGAAGCACCACTCACATAATTTTTTTTTACACTTTCTAACTAAAATGAGTAGAGATATTTAACTTGCGTCTAGTTAAATATCACAGTTCTAACTGCAGCACAAACAAGATGATGTTGCTGTGATGTTAAGTCAGGCATTGTGAGTTTCAGCTCCTGTCTTTGGAATTTCCAGATGGAATCGCTGTAATTGACATGGAGTGAAAGCTGGTTGTGTGTCCCCGGGGAAGCGAGTGCGAGGGCTTTAGGTTAAAGTCTGGTTTTAAACAGGACTTATGAAGTGGAGGAGGAGGTTTCGTTCAGCCGAACCCTCAGGTGAAGCTCTGGGGCAACCGAAGGGCACAGTTATTCAGATCCTTCAACATTTCTCACATTATCACAGTTTATTCGCTATAGAAAATGGTAATAAAATATGACAAGAATCAGTGGATATGTCACTGGTTTTGTCCGTCCTTCTGTTAGACTCTCACACATGAATTATGTTGAATATCTGTCAGCTGGTAAATTTAACTACACAATTAGATAATACCAGTTTAGCTCCACCAGTGACCAAGCAATGCTTCATGTTGTTCAGTCTGTGTGTAAAAGAGCATTAGCAGTTACAGAAAAACACTGAAGAAAACATGATCAGCTCAAAGTGACAATAATTTCTGGTCCCAAATTTGTATATATTTTACTGGTAGTCGCTGTATGAAGAATATTTAGGTATAATATGTCACAGATCTCGGTAACCCTTTACAATAAGGTTCATTAGTTATCATTAGTTACTGTAACAATGAGCAATACATTTATTATTGTATTGGTTCACCTTTGTTAATGTAAGTTAATAAAACAGCAGTTTGTTCATGTTAGTTCACGGTGCATTAACTAATGTTAATAAAGTATTAGTAAATGTTGGAATTAACATAAATGCTGTATAAGTGCATTTCATTATTAGTTCATGCTAACCAATGTAGGTAAACTAATGTTAACTAAGAACTTTATTATAAAGTCTTACCCAGTTTATTTTGCTCTCCTCACTTACATAAATGAACTAGTATCCTGCACACACTAGTAAAAATTAATTAAAAAATTATCTGAATAATGTTTGGTTTGAGTGTATATCAGCAGTGTGAATCATTAGAAGAACAGAAGCTGCAGTTCAACCGTCGAACACTATAATTATAGCACTTCAAGATGGTCTTCAATGGGAGTTTTCTGATGATTCATTACAGTTAGAGAAGGAAACCGGCCTGAACCTGCAAGTCCAGCTCCTTCTGTCAACAGATTCGCTGGGACTTGCCCTGTAAGTCATTTCATGTAATTTTGTGGTAATCCTAGAAGGCTGAACGGAGCATTTTTCTCTTGTGGTTAAAGGTGTAATGGTCCCATCAGCCTGAAAGCACTCAATTTTCATTCCATCTCTGAACACCTGGAGTGAGTCTTTTGCGAAGGGCATCACTTGTGCGAACAATAGGGGAGCGTGTCAACAAGCTTTCACAGACACGGCATATTTATATCTGTTTCAGAGACATACTGGTGTTTTTCTGGATGTTCTCGAGCTGAACTCACGTGTTCCTGGTGGAAAGATGCTTAGAAAGACTCCATTTTAAGCAGTATCTTCTACTAGAGCTTTCATGCAACAACCACTAAACTCTGGTCAGACCCTCACACACTCGGTGTACTGTGTATGTTCTAACTGATCGGACTCACGATGTGCGTTAAACGAACGATCAAAACTACAAAAAAGTCCCATAGACTTTCATTGAGGGGTGAAGACTTTTGCACAATTAGACCTGTGTGGTAATTCAGCTGTCTATCACTAGCAAAGCTTGACGACTATCCTAGGACAACACGCTGAAACATGTAGCAATGTGCTAATTCAAGTTAGCAACATGCTAAAAATGCTAGCAACACGCACATTACTGCATATGTTCATGTCTGCAGTAATGTGACATTTAGTTCTTAATGTTTTTTTGCAATCAGGGAGCTCTTAAAATCAACATGAATTCACACCCAATCTAACTTTCTGTCCGATATAGATCCAAGACACCAGATGGGTTGAAGCACCACCGTGGTGCATTTTTCTCTCACACACAGAGCAAAGGATGATGGGAAAACTATTGAGCGGCATTAGCTGCGAGCTCCTGACTGCATGTGAGAGTATTATGATGTTTACTGTAATGCCATATTCCATATCAGCACGTGCAGAGACAAGCAGAGGGCTTGTGGAGCACTTCAAAGTGTGTGTGAGCATCCAGTGTCACTCAAGATACTGTTCAACCCCTCTGTAAACAACCGCGGGAAAGACACCATTAAAATTGAATTGTTTCCGAGGGAAAGTGCGTGAGGATGACAGGAGCGGATATACCGAATGAAAACACGTTTGATCAAAGAAAACAAACTCTGTTCTAAACACTAGCTGATTTTATAGTTTGTACACTAATATGTGCCAAAGCAGGTATGCAAATGAGACGCTATTGAAATTAGCTGATGACAGTTATTGTGAGTCTGCTAAGTGACAATGAGGATTTGTCACCTGGTGTGATTAATCTTATTTGGAGTTAAATATGAATAAAACAAAAGATACGATTATAGATTTTAGAATTTGTGCTTCACGTTATGACACTACAATCATTAAAGACCAGGCGGTGGACTGAGTGTAGAGGCACATTGGCATGACCTTTTTCGTAGAAGTTTTTATGCGCTGGATATTTTGTAATGTTCTATGTTTATTGTTTGTTTTCATGCTCTTTGGATTGTCTTAAGTATGGATCGCTGAATCTCCTGAACAACAAATGTGCCCTTGGGTACTAATAAAGACACCTTGACCTTGAGTTGCCTATTAAGGAAGCATCATAACTATATATATATATATATATACTTCAGCAACCACTCAAAATACTTAAAGTCCCCCTGTGTTAAATCCAGCTTTCAATGT
>CM060625.1:23911036-23928536 GCA_030578275.1 Meda fulgida
CAAACACTGGGTTGTTACGTCTGACCCAGGATCTGGGTAACACAAAAACCACCCAAACACTGGGTTGTTACGTCTGACCCAGGATCTGAGTAACACAAAAGGATCTGGGTGACACAAAAACCACCCAAACACTGGGTTGTTACATCTGACCCAGGATCTGAGTAACACAAAAACTACCTAAACACTGGGTTGTTACGTCTGACCCAGGATCTGAGTAACACAAAAACCACCCAAACACTGGGTTGTTACGACTGACCCAGGATCTGGGTAACACAAAAACTAAACAAACACTGGGTTGTTACGACTGACCCAGGATCTGGGTAACACAAAAACTACCCAAACACTGGGTTGTTACGTCTGACCCAGGATCTGAGTAACACAAAAAACACCCAAACACTGGGTTGTTATGTCTGACCCAGGATCTGAGTAACACAAAAACTACCCAAACACTGGGTTGTTACGTCTGACCCAGGATCTGGGTAACACAAAAACTACACAAACACTGGGTTGTAACGTCTGACCCAGGATCTGGGTAACACAAAAACTACCCAAACACTGGGTTGTTACGTCTGACCCAGGATCTGGGTAACACAAAAACCACCCAAACACTGGGTTGTTACGTCTGACCCAGGATCTGGGTAACACAAAAACCAACCAAACACTGGGTTGTTAGGTCTGACCCAGGATCTGGGTAACACAAAAACCACCCAAACACTGGGTTGTTACATCTGACCGAGGATCTGAGTAACACAAAAACCACCCAAACACTGGGTTGTCACGTCTGACCCAGGATCTGAGGAACACAAGAGGATCTGGGTAACACAAAAACTACCCAAACACTGGGTTGTAACGTCTGACCCAGGATCTGAGTAACACAAAAACTACCTAAACACTGGGTTGTTACCTCTGACCCAGGATCTGGGTATCACAAAAACTACCCAAACACTGGGTTGTAACGTCTGACCCAAGATCTGGGTAACACAAAAAACACCCACACACTGGGTTGTTACGTCTGACCCAGGATCTGGGTAACACAAAAACTACACAAACACTGGGTTGTTACGTCTGACCCAGGATCTGAGTAACACAATAACCACCTAAACACTGGGTTGTTGCGTCTGCCCAGGATCTGAGTAACACAAAAACTACCCAAACACTGGGTTGTTACGTCTGACCCAGGATCTGGGTAACACAAAAACTACACAAACACTGGGTTGTTACGACTGACCCAGGATCTGGGTAACACAAAAACTACCCAAACACTGGGTTGTTACGTCTGACCCAGGATCTGGGTAACACAAAAACCACCCAAACACTGGGTTGTTACGTCTGACCGAGGTTCTGAGTAACACAAAAACTACCCAAACACTGGGTTGTCACGTCTGACCCAGGATCTGAGTAACACAAAAGGATCTGGGTGACACAAAAATCACCCAAACACTGGGTTGTTACGTCTGACCCAGGATCTGAGAAACACAAAAACTACCCAAACACTGGGTTGTAACGTCTGACCCAGGATCTGGGTAACGCAAAAACTACCCAAACACTGGGTTGTTATGTCTGACCCAGGATCTGAGTAACACAAAAACTACCCAAACACTGGGTTGTTACGTCTGACCCAGGATCTGGGTAACACAAAAACTACACAAACACTGGGTTGTTACGTCCGACCCAGGATCTGGGTAACACAAAAACTACCCAAACACTGGGTTGTTACGTCTGACCCAGGATCTGGGTAACACAAAAACTACCCAAACACTGGGTTGTTACGTCTGACCCAGGATCTGGGTAACACAAAAACTACACAATCACTGTGTCACGGTGGACATTTTCTCTGTTTTCTTCTAGTCTCGTGTTTATGCTGTAGTATGAATGCACATGTGTGAGGGGCGCGTCTGTATGACATCACCTGATGCGCTCCAGCTGTTCATCATCACATCAACAGCTGCAGTTGATCATCACCACCATGTATACTCACCGTTGTTCTCTCGTCCTTGTCAGATCGTTGTTTCATGTGGTTCGTGTTGGTGTTCCGGTGTCCAGTTCCTGCCTTGTGTTCCTGTTTCTTCGTCTGGATTAGATTTTTCCACGTTTGTCTCACCACCGTCTCTTCCCCGCACCTCTTCACGGATCCTGACCATCTTGTCCCTACGTCGCCATTACCATCCGTTTGCACTGCCGATTCTGTCATCACCTAATAAACTGTTAACTTGCTTTTGCTTCCTGACATTTGTCAGTAAGCCTGTGACAGAATGATCTGACCTGAAGATGGATGCAGCGAGTTCACCGCAGGCGCAGAGTTCCATGGACGAGTTTATTCATCCCAGCACCAGGAGAATGGATGTCCAGCAGAGAGAGATCAGTGATACTGGTCGCCCAGTGCAAGCCTTGGTGACGCAGGTGTCCGAGCTCATTCAGCATATCCAACGGCTTCAGGTTCCCACTTCGCCGCCCACACCGGCTATTCCCCCCACACTTCCAGAGAGACCCGCGACATCGGAGCCCCGCCTGCTGGTACCAGAGCACTATTCCGGTGAACCAGCCTTTTGCAGAGCATTCTTGACTCGTTGCACGATGCACTTCGCTCTGCAACCACGCACGTTCGACACTGAACAGGCGAAAGTGGCTTTTGTACTAACTTTGCTGACAGGAAAGGCAGCGCTTTGGGGGTTGGCGGTGTGGGAGAATCAGAATCCATGCCGCGCCTCGTTCCAGACCCTCTCCGCCGAAATGAGGAAAGTTTTTGACCGGGTTGCATCAGGAAGAGAAGCAGCCAGAACATTGACGGAACTACGTCAAGGAGAAAGATCAGTCTCAGACTTTTCCATAGAGTTCCGGACTTTGGTGGCAGAGTGCGGCTGGAACGAGGAGGCGCAGTGGGATATGTTCCTGCATGGGCTGGCTGACCACGTCCAGAAAGAGATCTACGCCCTGGATCTTCCTACCTCACTGAACGGGCTGATTGATCTTGCTCTGCGGGTGGACGCTCGGCTATCCAGGATCGAGCGCCGAGTTCCGTCCACCCGTACCTTCGGAGGAGTCGACGTTCCCAGATCCAGCGGCAGAGACGTGGTCAGCCCCGCCTTCGATCCCGAGCCCATGCAGGTGGGTCGAGCCCGACTTTCCCGGGTGGAGAGGGAGAGGCGGAGGTCCCAGGGCCTGTGCCAGTATTGTGGAGGAGCGGGACATTATGCTTACAACTGCCCGGTAAAAGGCCAAGCCTGATAGTAAACTTGAGGCTACTATTGGGTGGGATCTCCGCCAGGAAGACCTCATCGACTACATCTACCTCCACGCTCCTCCCGGTTAGACTAAGATGGTCAGTCCACCAGCCCGATTGACTTGCACTGTTGGACTCCGGGGCGGAAGGTAATTTTATGGACAATAATTTCGCGCACACATTTCAGATTCCCCTCCGACCCCTCACTCATCGGATTTCAGTTCATGCATTGAACGGTCAAGAGCTTCCCATCATTTCCCACACTACTGAAGACATTACACTTATTACCTCTGGCAACCGCACCGAGACTATTTCTTTTTTTATTTTGGACTCACCCTTGGCACCTGTTGTTCTCGGACACCCCTGGCTGATCAAACACAACCCCCCCGTGTGGACTGGATTAATGAAGCTGTGCTGGAGTGGAACAATGAAAGTCATAAGTCTTGTCTTGTGTCTGCTTGTTCGTCTGTACCTGTTTCTGTGTTGCAGGGGGAAGCAGGGGATTTATCTAACGTGCCCGCGGAGTATCTGGACCTAAAGGAAGTGTTCAGTAAGTCTTGTGCTGCTTCTCTCCCTCCGCATCGTCCCTATGACTGTGCTATAGATTTACTGCCAGGTAAGTCTCCGCCGAAAGGCAAGTTATATTCACTTTCAATTCCTGAAAGAGAGGCTACGGAAAAATATATTTCTGATTCTCTAGCAACCAAGTTCATTCGCCCTTCCTCTTCTCCAGCGGGGGCGGAGTTCTTCTTTGTGGGGAAGAAGGATGGATATTGCGACCTTGCATTGATTACCGAGGGTTGAATAACATCACGGTAAAGAATACTTATCCTTTGCCGTTGATGTCTTCAGCCTTCGAGAGATTGCAGGGAGCATCTATCTTCACAAAATTGGATTTACGTAATGCTTATCATTTGGTTCGCATAAGGGAGGGAGATGAATGGAAAACTGCTTTTAACACCCATAGGGGGCACTTTGAATATTTGGTTATGCCGTTCGAGCTGTCCAACTCCCCAGCAGTTTTCCAGGCACTGGTCAATGACGTGTTGCGAGATATGATCGATCAGTTCATATATGTCTACCTGGATGACATTGATTTTTTTCTTCGTCTTTTCTTCCAGGAGCATGTGCAACACGTCCGACGAGTGCTTCAGAGGTTGCTAGAGAATGGGCTTTTTGTCAAGGCGGAGAAATGCGATTTTCATGCCTAGTCTGTTCCTTTTCTAGGGTACATCGTGTCGTCCGAAGGAATGCGGATGGACCCTGAGAAAATCAAGGCTGTGGTTGATTGGCCAAGTCCAGATTCACGCAAGGCCCTGTTGAGGTTTCTGGGGTTCGCCAATTTTTACCGGCGTTTCATTCGCAATTTCAGCCAGCTGGTCGCGCCTCTGACTGCCTTGACCTCCCCCCGAACTGCGTTCAGGTGGTCTGACTCTGCCGAGGCTGTGTTCTCTAAACTGAAGAGCCGCTTTGTTTCAGCTCCTATCCTCATAGCCCCTGATTCTTCACGTCAGTTCGTGGTGGAGGTCGATGCGTCAGAGGTGGGAGTAGGAGCAGTGTTATCCCAGCGTTCACCTTTGGACGACAAGATGCACCCTTGCGCGTTTTTTTCACATCGTTTATCCCCAGCCGAATGCAATTATGACATTGGTAACAGAGAGTTGTTGGCAGTCAAGTTAGCGTTGGAAGAGTGGCTTCACTGGTTAGAAGGGTCGGGGGTACCTTTTATCGTCTGGACTGTCAATGGTGGAATACGCCCACAATATGTTACCAGTGTCATCTACGGGCCTATCTCCGTTTGAGTGTAGTGTAGGTTACCAGCCACCTATTTTTCCTATTCCGGAACCCGAAGTCGTGGTTCCCTCCGCCCACGCCTTCATCCAGGTGTCATCGCACTTGGACTAGAGCCCGCGAGACTCTACTCCAAGTGGGAGCACGCACCAAGGCCAAAGCCGATCGCCACCGGCGGAGACCTCTTTCAACCAAGAACATTCCTCTCTGTTCCGTCTCGAATAAACTTGCTCCCAAATTTATTGGCCCGTTTGCTGTCACCAAGATCGTTAGTCCGGTGGCAATCTGCCTCAAACTTCATCTTGCGTACAGGAGAATTCATCCCGTGTTCCATGTATCCAAAGTCAAGCCCGTGTTTTATGCTCGTATTAATCCGCCAGTCCCGGTTCCCCACCGCCGCAACTCGTAGATGGGGAACCATCCTATTCGGTCAATCGTATTCTGGATTCTAGACGGAGGGGACGCGGATTCCAGTACTTGGTGGACTGGGAAGGTTACGGTCCGGAGGAGAGAAGTTGGGTTCCTGCTAGAGACATTCTGGATCACTCTCTTATCGATGACTACTATCGACAGGTAAGGGAGTCTGAGAACGCCAGGAGGCGTTCTTAAGAGGAGGGGTACTGTCACGGTGGACATTTTCTCTGTTTCCTTCTAGTCTCGTGTTTATGTTGTTGTATGAATGCACATGTGTGAGGGGCGTGTCTGTATGACATCACCTGATCCGCTCCAGCTGTTCATCATCACATCAACAGCTGCAGTTGATCATCACCACAATATTTATACTCACCGTTGTTCTCTCATCCTTGTCAGATCGTTGTTTCATGTGGTTCGTGTTGGTGTTCCGGTGTCCAGTTCCTGTCTTGTGTTCCTGTTTCTTCGTCTGGATTTCGAGTTTGTCTCACCACCTATCTCTTCACCGCACCTCTTCACGGATCCTGACCATCTTGTCCCTGCGTCGCCATTACCATCCGTTTGCACTGCCGATTCTGTCATCACCTAATAAACTGTTAACTTGCTTTTGCTTCCTGTCATTTGTCAGTAAGCCCGTGACAGACTGGGCTGTTACGTCTGACCCAGGATCTGGGTAACAAATACACTACGCAAACACTGAAAACATTTTTTTTTTTTACCCAAAAGGCTTAACCCAGGATTTAGGTAGAAATTATAACCCAATATTTTTTTTAGAGTGCTCCATATTCAGCCCTCTTTTCACACAAATATGCCGTTGAGTATTTCTAGAGACATTAAACTCTTAATTAATGCTTCAGAAACATTATACAGTAAAGAATTTTGGGCAGCTCGCCTGAGGTTCAGACAGCCCATCATTACTGGACACACACACACACACACACACTGAGTTCACGGCCGTTAATCAGACTTCAGAGCTAATGCATGAAGCACCTTTCCCAGGATCATTTCCCTCGTTCTCGGGGAAGAGTACTATAATATCCCTCCATTAAAGTGCAAGGACAGCATTTCATTAGATCACGCCGAGCGAAAAGAGCAGGGAGAGAATAATCAGCAGCTTTACTGACGCAGATTACCATCATCAACACATATGCAGATATAGAACATTAACAATGAGCTGTTAGCATGCCTTACATCACTTCACAACAGTCATATACATACAGATAATTTTGCAATAATCAAAACCGCACTTAAAGTAGTTCATATTACTCTTATACCATTATGCACTGACAAACTACCCTAAAATACTTTTAAAAAAATCTCCAAAAGTTGAGATAACATGATTTTGTCATTTCAAACACTTGACAAATCAATTAGATAAACACAAGAAATTAAGTTTAAGATTTGTTTTTTTCCTCAAATCTTATGCATATTCAGGTGCATGCCTGTTTCAACTCTGAAATTTGATGCATGAATCATATGGATGACTATGATGTCATTTATGTTGGAGGAAAAGAGCATCTTATATCTGCTTGTGTGACAGAGAATCATACAGCTGCCGACCTGAGGCCGAGTATTTTGTTATAGTCCACTTGTTGCAGAATTTAAGTTGTTTAAGTTGCTGTAATGTTTGCTGGTTTGCCCATTTTGAGTTTAAATCTCAAAATCTCACTTGTCTTTTATTGTTTCTGTCTTTTTTCTCCCTAATGGTGAGTTTATACCTCAAAATTAATTCATCGAAATATTTTTTTCTCAGAATTGCACGAATATCTCACGAATATTTCGAAATTCAGAATAAAATATTAATAATAAAATGTAAAAAAAAAATGTTTTTGTCTCCGAAACGAAATAAAAAAGGTAATCGCAGCCTTTTATTCGTGAGTTTTTTCCTTAGAATGGAGAGTTAGGGAAGACTCTTACAGGTGTTGTGGACACGAGGCAGACGGTTTTGTTATAGGACGGTTTATTGGAGACTTTAAGCTGCTTTAATGTTTGTTGTTTTTCCAATTTTACACACAAACTTCTAAGAGGCTCGTGCTTGAAAATAAAAATGTGTTTAAAAGAGGCCAGATAATGATGTTTTAGGTTTCTGCTCTGACATTTCTGATTAGGCTTTGCAGCGGCAGAATGTGGAGTGCTTCAAAAGTTCAACAAAACACACAGGATTTAGAGGAGAGAGAGACTTTGTCAGAAACGCCGAGTGGATCTTTGAACTTCCTCTCGAGGCCCGGAGGGCGACTATCGATTGTGCAGCGACGGAAACGTGTGGCATCAGCGGCGAGCGGATCAGAACCGGCCCGACACACACGGGAATACGGCTGAGAAACACACGCCAGTAGAGCGCCAAACTCTGACAACTACTTCACTGAGCTGTACTCGTCAAATCAAACACAACTCATCTGCAGGCATGCTAATAATAGGAAAGCGCATTCCCAGAATGCAATGCACTTGACTTGAACCAACATTTCTAATGACGCATACTGTAAAAAAACATTTTTTTTACAGTAACAAAACTGGCAGCTGTAAAATTTGCCAGAAATTTACAGAAAAATACAGTAGCAACATTTTAGATTTTACACTTACAGTAAAAAAATAAGATATAATTTTAATTTACCAATCTTTTAATATCTGTTTTGTACCATTGTAATACACTGCCAACCACCAATCACAGTGGAGATGAGAGTCACATGATGAATCAAAGCTCAACACAAGCTGCTTAATATACAGAAACTGCAGTGTCCTTCACACAAACACTGAACACCATCATGGTGACACACATGACACTTAAAAAATGCAATAAACACTCATTTAACAACATTAAATGTAACATAAAACCCTAACGTACCAAACTGATAAGAAAACTAAGAAAGTTATTTCAACAAAAATACATCAAATGTGAAGCGTCATGCAGGGAATGTCAATCACTTCCAAAAACTGTAAATTTAACGGTATTTTACTGTAAAATGACATTAAATGAACAATTCGATCTATCACAGTTATTCACCTAATATAGTACGGAAACTTTGTCAACCAATTAACAGTTTTCCAGTCTTTTACCGCTAAAATCACGATCATTTTTACAGTTACCTTCAGTGCAGTGTGAGGGATGTTCGTGTCTGCTTGTGTACACTGCTTCACGCAGACTTGAACTGTAAAGTGAACATACTGTATATGAACAATACTAGGCTCTGACACACATAAACACAGACTGTGTGGAGCGTCAAGTTCCTCATCAGTGATGTAAAAACACAGATTCCAGAAGAGATTCTGTCCAAAGCTCCCGAGAGCCTTGAATCCTGAAGTGTTTCTCTCTGGACGGGCTCCAGGGCCGACTGATACGACGCCATCAGCAGAAAGACGACAAGAGCTCATCTCGAATGTGGAGCAGATGGTTGGCATAATGACCAGCTTTACAATAATGACGAAACGCTGAAGGACTGAACCGTGACGGCCCGTGAAACACGACAGGAGCTCCACGCAGGCATTTGTGCTCGGAAACACGGGAGACTGTGATGTCTGGAGAGAGATCACCTTTACATTCACATTCATCTCAATGCTGGCTGCGCTCGAGTTCAGGTCGCTTACTTATAAGAGGAAACTCGTTGCCTTCAAATGATTACGAATCAAATCAAACTTTATTTAGAAAGCACTTAAAACAACTGAAGTGGATCAAAGTGCTGGACAGAAAAAATAAATAAAAAACATAAAATACGTACTTTATGTATAACATATAATACGGATAAAATAAATCAAGAGACATAAAACATGGGGGGGGGGGATACACATAAAAAACATCAAAAAATGTGAACGTCATGTGTCAAAGGAGCGATTTAAAAAGAGGCCTGTGTAAAAGTGTGACATTTAATCGTTTTATTTGATTTTATTTTGGAAACGCTTTGTATTTTCTTTAACAGATGCTTTGAGGAATCATTAACGTTAGAAGCTCAAACGCTGCGGAGAGTTAATACAGTAAACGTAGACAGTTTACTGTACAGACAGGAAATAAACGTAATGCTTAATTGAACAATTCCACATTACTTCATTTTTTAAAATAAGCATGAAGTTTATTTACTTATAAAAATTGAGGAAACCCGTTGCCTTAAAATTATAAAGTCAAGTCAACTGATCACTTTTTACAGAGTCCATTCTCAGATACAGCTTTATTTAGAGCCAATCACCTGAGATGTAAATGTCATGTGACTCCAGGAAAGTGACATCATGACAACACTGATACATTTATAAAATAAAATAGGAACACTCATACAAAATATGCAAAAAAAAACCTGAAATGAGCCACACTTTCACAGTTTTTAAGCCTGTAAAACCTTAAAAAGCTGCCGACTTCTGACAGAAGCATATGAGCAGGTTTTCTGCTTAGCTTCTGCTGTTTATTTGAGCTTGAAGAGACAACCTGTCACCCCAGCAGCTCCACACTGACACCAGGTTTGGACTGAGACGAGAAACAGATTGTGTTTCAACACAAACACCACCATCACACCAGCAAACACACACCATTTGCTGAGACAAACAGTAAAATGAACCAAAAACGGATCATAATCTGATAATACGAGTCCATCATTATTGGTACTAGAGCTCATAGTTAGTGTTAGTGATTTCAACAAACAACTAACCCTAATGCGCTTCAGCACGTAAACCGCTTGAGCTTCTAACATTAATGATTCCTCAAAGCATCTGTTTTGTTAAAGACAATACAAAGTGAAAAAGCTCTGCGTTTCCAAAGCATGGAAAAAGCATTTTACACTTTTATAAGTCCCCAAAATAAAAAAAGAAAAAGATTTTTTTTTAAATAAAAATAACAACCATACAAAAAACTGTCACACTCTAAAATAAATGTAAAAATAAGCCACCAAAATAAATAAAATACAATAAACAAAAATAAAATAAATGTGCAAAAACAATTAAATGTCACACACAAGCTTTTGTAAGCCTTAAATTTTTTTTTAAAAAATTAAATAAAAAAATAACAGCCATACAAAATATATAAAAAACTGTCACACTTTTAGAAGCCTCTAAAATAAATAAAATAAAAATAAGTATGCAAAAACAATTACATTTTTTTCATATTTTTATGAGCCTACAAAATAAAATAAAGTAAAATAATAAATTAAATTAAATAAAAATAACCATAAAAAATTTACACACTTTTATAAGCCTCCAAAATAAAATAAAATAAAAAGATAAAATAAATATGCAAAAACAATTCAATTTCACACTTTCACAAGCTTCCAAACTAAACTAAAATAAATTATGATATATAAAATATGCAAAAAAACAACAACAACTGTGTTACACTTTCACACTTTTATGAGCCTTCAAAAAAAAAAACACCCATAAAAAATACAGTAGAAAAGCCGTAATGTGCCACACTTTCAGAAAAGAGCAGCAGATACGGGCTCATGAAGCTCAGACACATCAGTCTGTCTCTTTATACATCAGATCAGAGTGTCTCTCATTCTCTCTCTCACATTCTCAATCTAAAACCGCCAGCATATATGATTTATCAACTCTCAAATGACACCCGAGGGCAGTGAATTAATTATGACAGAAGCAGACTGGGGAAGTACAAGCTAAAAAAGGTCAAATAAAATATGACGCACTCTATAACATGTGATCTCTCAGTGAAACGCATCATAAACTCGAAACCGAAAAGACTTCGAGCAGGAATATCAAACTGGACAATAAAAACTTTACTCGCCCTAACGTCACAATTTTCATTTTATCTATTCATATTAAGATACCGTAAAGGATTTTACACTGCGACACCTGAAGAATCAAATAAAGAAAATCATGATGTTAATACTATATTAATATCTTTTTGGCTTAGTTGCATTTATCAGATTAGAGCTGTGCGATAATAGTGAGATTATTGCAACGTCCAAGCAATCAATGCAAGTATAGTGTGTGTGTTCGGTTAGGTGACTGTAATCAAGCGCACGACGAAGGAGATGCTAAAGGAGACTTCAACACTTAAACACACAACCACATATCACCGACGATCTAATGCAAGACAAGGGACTGAGGCCTTGTTTACATGTACACTACCGTTCAAAAGTTTGGGGTCGGTAAGATTTTTTATGTTTTTAAAAGAAGTCTCTTCTGCATTTATTTGATTAAAAATACAAAACAAACCCAGTAATATTGTTAAATATTATTTCAATGTAAAACAGCTGTTTTCTATGTGAATATATTTTAAAATGTAATTTATTCCTGTGATCAAAGCTGTATTTCAGCATCATTACTCCAGTCTTCAGTGTCACATGATCCTTCAGAAATCACTCTAATATGATGATCTGATGCTCAAGAAACATTTATGATTATTATCACAGTTGTCAACAGTTGTGCTGCTTCATATTTTTGTGCAAACAGTGATTCATTTTTTTCAGGATTCTTTGAAAGTTCAAGAGAAAAGCATTTCATTAAAAAATAAATATTTTGCATTATTATAAATGTCTTTACTGTCACTTTATATCAATTTCATGCGTCCTTTCTGAAGAAAAGTATTAATTTCTTTAAAAAAATTAAAAATAAAATTGACCCCAAACTTTTGAATGGTAGTGTATATGGTTACTTTGACAAACGGAGACATTTCTCTTTGTTTGTGCCCTTCGTTTTACACGCCGCGGAGAACTCGCCTCTGAAAACGATTCTCCGGCCAGAGTGGAGATTTTGGAAACCTTCTTTTGCATGTAAACTGATAAACACTGAGTTTTAGGCACAGACGCGACAGAACTTGCACTGCGTCAAAAGTGCGCCTGTGTTTACGTTCTCATCTGGCTTTGGTGATCATGGATGGCACTCAGCTCAGAGCGCAGCCGGACCCAGGACTCTGATAGTGGGCGACTCCATAATCAGAAACATTAGTAGCAGGGATACAACAACATGCTGCCTTCCACAAGCAACAACTTCTGATGTAAACAGAGAACTTCAGGACATTCTGATGAAACATAAGACTGCAAATTGACTCATCATTCATGTGGGGAAGAATGATATTCATAAAGAGCAGTCGGAACTCCTTAAGAAGGATTTCAATGAACTTTTTGAAACACTTAAAAGACTGAAAGTTCAAACATTCATCAGTGGACCACTCCCAGCAAGAGGAACAAACAGGTTTTCACGGTTGCTTGGGCTTAATACATGGCTGCAAAAAACCTGCAATATAAAAGGAGTGAACTTCATTGACAACTTCAATCTTTTCTGGAGTCAGAGGCAACCGTTTCAACAGGATGGCCACCACCCAAACAAACTTGGTTCAAGAGTGCTAAAGGACAATATCTGCTTCTCCCTCCGTCATCCTTCTGCAATGTGTGCCAATCCACTCAACCTGAATGGCACACACACACCTGGATACAGTATGAATGACCACAGGATTTCACTTCAGCACCTGAATGGGCATGCGGTTGACACATCACACAAGGACAATGATAACACCACTCAGCCAAAACAACCTCTGCTCACGGACACAATCTCAGCTGAGCCCTGCCCACAGAGCTCACCACCGACAGACTGTGACATACTAGCACTGCTCCAAGATTCAGCACCCAAGGACGACTTTCTGGAAAACAGCGAGGAAAACCAGGACAGTATATTACAGCCTCCAATAACACCAGAGCAACAGCCCCTCTCACCAGACACGTTTCTCCATCTCTCCAGCATCTCCACTTCTGTGCTTCTCAGAGAAAATGGAACAACTGGTGTATGCTGGAACTAGACTATCCCACTCTTTTGCTGCAAGCCCCCAGATACCAACCAAAAAACGGCAGGCCCCACAACCACCAAAGCCTGCAGGCCCAGCTCGCCCTCCCCCTCCTCCTGTGAGAGCTCTTCGGCCTCTGCCACAGCGCCAGGGCACACACCCTCCTCCAGCGGCTCGAGGTGAACCAAAAACAACTGATACCAGCTCTCAGTGATATGTGTCGGGTCCCCGCTATGATAACAATAACTTTCTCAAATGTTTACAGAACAAGCGGGAACCCAGTGTGCCTGTATCTTTATCTTTCTCTATTGCTGTTCAATTACATGATAGAAAGTCTAAGGCCTTCAAAAGCCGTACCGCAAACCCATCTAATCTGGTGCCTATTACACGCCAAACTAAGATTGCTGTGGGGACAAAAAGTAAGACTGTTAAGTTAGCACTTTTAAACATCCGCTCACTTAAAAATAAATCACTTCTAGTCAACGACTTAAACCACATACAACCTGGATTTTATGTTGCTAAATGAAACTTGGCTAGAAGACAGCTGCAGTGCAACAGTCCTCAATGAAACGGCCCCTCCTAACTTTACTTTTATGAGTGTCTGCAGAGCTGTAAGAAGAGGTGGAGGTTTAGCTGCTCTTTTTAAAGTTGTCTATCAATGTAAGCAAATATCATTTGGGAATTACCCGTCTTTCGAATATCTGGGTATTGTGTTAAAAGGTGCTCCACGCATTTTACTTATCATTGTTTACAGGCCTCCAAAATACTCTCCAGCCTTTTCTGAAGACTTTACAGAACTGTTATCAACAATTTCTTCAGAGTTTGACTGTTTTGCTATTGCTGGAGATTTTAACATTCACATAGATAATGCAGAAACCAATATGGCAAAAGAAATCAAAACTGTTTTAAAAACTTTTGATCTGACTCAGCATGTACATGGACCCACACATAATCGTGGACACACTCTAGATTTACTTATCAGTAAGGGTCTAAACATTTCATCGATTGTTATTAAGGACGTAGCACTGTCTGATCATTTCTGTATTTTCTTTGATATATTGATCTCTCCTGCCATTGAAGCTAGATCTGTGTCTGTCAAGAAGAGATGCTTAAATGAGAACACTAGTGTACTATTTATGAAGGCTATATCTTTAACACCAAGCATATCTGCTGACTCTGTTGATTTTCTCCTTGATTCTCTTAACTCAAAAGTTAAGAGTGTAATTGATGATATTGCTCCAGTGAAAGTCAGGAAGAAGAATGGCAGACAGAAAGCACCTTGGAGAAACTCAACAGCAGTGCAAAATATGAAAAGACAATGCAGAAAAGCAGAGCGCATGTGGCGGAAGACAAAACTTGTAGTCCATTATAACATCTACAAAGACAGCATCCATGCTTTCAATAAGGAACTAGGCAAAGCTAGACAGACTTTCTTCTCAAATATTATAAACAGCAATATAAACAACACACGCACTCTTTTTGCTACTGTAGAGAGACTGACAAACCCCCCCAAGCCAGATTCCCAGTGAAATGCTCTAAGAGAGTAAGTGCAGTGAGTTTGCTTCTTTCTTCTCTGAGAAAATCAATAATATCAGAAAGGTGATCAGCTCATCCTTGAGCCGCACTGGGGTCAGACAGATCAGACAACAGCCTGAGAAAGTAGTCACTATGTCTGATTTCAAAGAAATTGATGGCAAAATTTTGGAAGAAATCGTACAGCACCTTAAAACATCAACCTGCGCCCTTGACGCACTTCCCACATCTTTCTTCAAAACTGTGTTACACAGCTTAAAAGCAGATCTCCTAGAAGTGGTAAACGCCTCACTTCTCTCTGGGAGTTTTCCGAACTCCCTGAAAACTGCAGTTGTCAAGCCCCTCCTGAAAAAGAGCAATCTGGATAAGACCATATTAAACAACTATAGACCGATCTCAAATCTTCCTTTCATAGGCAAGATCACTGAAAAAGTTGTCTTCAATCACCTGAACAAATTCTTAAGCTCGAATGGATACTTTGACTACTTTCAATCTGGTTTCCGACCGCATCACAGCACAGAGACAGCGCTCATAAAGATAATAAACGATATTCGCTTAAATACTGACACAAGCAAATTATCAGTTCTAGTACTACTCGACCTCAGTGCTGCATTTGACACTGTCGATCAGAACATACTTCTTGACAGGCTGGAAAACTGGGTCGGGCTTTCTGGGATAGTCCTAAAATGGTTCAGGTCATACTTAGAAGGGAGAGGTTATTATGTGACTATAGGAGAGCATAAGTCTGAGTGGACATCCATGACATGCGGAGTCCCTCAAGGCTCAATTCTCGCGCCACTCCTATTCAACCTGTACATGCTCCCAATGAGCCAAATAATGAGAAAGAACCAAATCTCTTACCACAGCTATGCAGACGACACACAGCTCTACTTAGCCCTATCGCCTAACGATTACAGCCCCATTGACTCCCTTTGCCAATGCATTGATGAAGTAAACAATTGGATGTGCCAAAACTTTCTTCAGTTAAACAAAGACAAAACTGAAGTCATTGCGTTTGGAAACAAAGATGAAGTTCTCAAGGTTTAACGCTTGGCTCGGTAAACCCAACAGATCACTCAGATCACTAGGATCACGTCAGCTAGAAATACCAAGGGTTCACTCTAAGCATGGTGAGTGTGCTTTTAGCTACTATGCCAGCCGTAGCTGGAACCAGCTTCCAGAAGAGATCAGATGTGCTCCTACAGTAGAGATCAGATGTGCTGGAACCAGCTTCCAGAAGAGATCAGATGTGCTCCTACAGTAGTCACATTCAAATCCAGACTCAAAACACATCTTTTTACCTATGCATTTACTGAATGAGCACTGTGCCACTGCTCGTCCGACTGTTTGTACTGTATTTTATTTAATGTTTTAATTATTCTAATTTTATTTGATTATTTCTGTATTTTATCTTTTATTCTAAACTGTTTTAATTTTTCTGATTTCTTTTGTTTTAATTTCTTCTATGTAAAGCACTTTGAATTACCATTGTGTATGAAATGTGCTATATAAATAAAGTTGCCTTGCCTTGGATGCATTCAGAGTCGCAGTCGCATTTGTTGCAGCAAACCCTCTTCCTCTGTGTGCACATACCGCTGCTCGATCATGTCCAGCTGTTGGTGCTATTCTCTGGATTCTGATTGGCTGACGTGGGCTTGAGCTGCTCGTCACACTGCCACCTGCAGGTCTGGCATGCTCTTGACGGCATATACACACGGGTTCGAGTAAACAAACACTTTTCTGTTTCTCTACATACCCGGCTATGTGTAAACGTGGCCTGAGATGATCCATTAGCAGAGGAGGATCTCGGTACAGGACTGGTGTAAGGAAACTGTTCACTGTGGCATTGGGTTCCCAGCCCTGCATAATGAGGATTGTAGTGGTAAAACCGTCCAGTGGGTTTCTGATGATCTCTGGCAGGCGCTCTGGAAGAGACAGTGATTAATGATGCAGCACAATGTAGTGGAGTAGGGAAGTTTTAACTGATGCTTGCAGTATTCACTAATGAACTGCGAGTTGGCAGATGAAGTTTTGGGGAAATGGGTCGTGGGCATGTGTGATGAATACAGCAGAACAGATGGAGGTTTGTTATCGGCTCTCTTCTCGAGAACGGTAACCGTGGAAACCGTGTGGGCTGTGTCACATTCGAGCATTTCGCCGCAGTAAAACGTCAGAAGAATAAGCATCACTCATGTGGCCTAAGAAGAGAACATGCTGGACGAGTGACACAAACACACTTCATTCAGTGCTGACAGAAACACACACTACCAGTCGAAAGTTGTGGATCGGTAAGAGTCTCTTCTGCTCACCAAGGCTGTGCTTAAAAATAGTGTTAAATATTACAATTTAAAATATCTGTTTTCTATTTTAATATATTTTAAAGTGTAATTTATTCCTGTGATCAAAGCTGTATTTCAGCATCATTACTCCAGTCTTCAGTGTCACATGATCCTTCAGAAATCACTCTAATATGATGATCTGATGATCAAGAAACATTTATGATTATTATCAGTGATGAATTTTTATTTTTCAGGATTCTTTGATGAATAGAAAGTTCAAAAGAACAGCATTTATTTGACATAGACTCTATTGTAACATTATAAATGTCTTTACTGTCACTTTTAATCAATTTAATTCATCCTTGATGAATAAACGTATTGATTTATTTTATTTCCACCAAAAAATTAAATAAAAATTCTTACTGACCACAAACTTTTGAACAGTAGAATCACTATTCATACATAAGCTCGTCAGTATTATCAGACGCTATTGCGTTTCTCAGGAGCGTATTACATAAACATAACTCTTTTTGGTAATTTACTCATTAATTTCTC
>CM060625.1:23936036-23958536 GCA_030578275.1 Meda fulgida
TTCAATTTTAGTACAATGCAAATACATTAAAGAACCGTATATGTGCACTACTGAGCATTAACGTGTTTCATGAATTAAAAAAACAATTCCCCACAAGGACAAGGATTTCGGATATTGACATCTTTGTGGGGATATGTTGACCCTATAATGTAAGGTTGCAAACACACACACACACACACACACGCTCTCTCACACACACACACACACACACACACACACACACACACACACACACACACACACACACACACACACTCGCTCTCTCTCTCACACACACACACACACACACACACACACACACACACTCGCTCTCTCTCTCACACACACACACACACACACACACACACACACACACACACACACACACACACACACACACACACACACACACACACACACACACACACACACACACACACACAAGCCGAAATGAAATAGGAGTTACGAGGCTATTTTTAAAATGTAAGGAGTAGAAAGTACAGATAATTGCGTGATAATGTAAGGAGTAGAAGTAAAAAGTCGTCTGAAAAATAATTACTCCAGTAAAGTATAGATACAAATATAGTATTTGTACTTCGTTACTTGACACCTCTGCATAATACACAGTAAAATAAACATAAAAAAACAACAAACATAAAAGACAATAAATCAATTAAAAGCTAACCTAAAAAATGAGTTTTAAGCTGAGATTTAAAGATTCCAAAAGATTGGCTTGCCTGATCTCAATCGGTGGAGAGTTACAAAGTGTTGGAGCTAATGAAGAAAAAGCACTATCTCCCATTAATCTCAAACGGGTTGAGGGACCAGTTAAAAGACCAGTATCTATAGAGACAAAGACCACGTTTTGGAGTATATGGAGTTAAAAGCTCGGTCAAATATTGAGGTGCCACACCATGCAGTGCCTTGAGAGTAAGCATCCACATTTTGAAGTCCACCCTAAACCTGATGGCAAGCCAGTGCAAAGACTCCAAACCGGGAGTAATATGCTCTCGTAAGTTAGTTCTTGTAAGGATTCTGGCAGCCGAATTTTGTAAAACCTGCATTTTGACACGCCAGCTAAAAAGGCATTACAGTAATCAATACGCAAAAACACAAAAGTGTCTCTCAGCAACAGTAAACGACAGCATTTTAACAGTACTCAGAACATGTGGCTCAAACGTTAGATTGGCATCAAAAATTACTCCTAAATTCCTCAATTTTGTTTGAAACTCCACAGTAGAGCCATCTATTTTTAATTTGATCAGATATTTGATCAAAAATACAGTAAAAATAGTGTAATATTACTGTGATGTAAACAGCTGTTTTCTATGTGAATATCTAGTAAAGTGTAATTTATTCCTGTGATCAAAGCTGAATTTCAGCATCATTACTCCAGTCTTCAGTGTCACATGACCCTTCAGAAATCACTCTAATATGATGATCTGATGCTCAAGAAACATTTATGATTATTATCAGTGTTGATTCAGATTTTGTGTGAAATTCTCAGTAAATTCCTTTTCTTGTCTTTCAAAACTCAATATCGTGTGTTGCGTCTAAATTCACACTGATAAACTGAAACTAAAGATACCACTTACTGTATATGTAGGGTTGGGTCTCGTTTGAATTTTAACGATTCCGGTTCTTATTGATTACTAATTTTGATTCAATAAAAATAATACTAATAATAATGCATTTTATTTCTAACGCACTTTTCTTAGACTCAAAGCGCTAGATAAGGTAATAAAGTAAAAAAATAAGGTAAAAAATATATCATTCACATTTAGTCTTATTGCAAAACATTTAATTGTAGCTGAATATTATGAACAAAAGTCAAAGCGCTAAAGAACACTCACACAAGGAGCGTTTGCCAGGTTTAAAAACACCACAGAAAAACAACCAGCCGAACGAATGTAATTTTGAAGCAGTATTAAAGACACTCAGTAATTAAAAAATAAAAAATGAGCAATCACAACAAATAGATACAAATGAAGAAAGACATGTTTGAAATAAACAGTGTTTTAAGATTTTCAGGTACAGAAACTGTAATCAAATGTAAAATAACACTGCACTTTATAAATAAAATATACATTACAAATATAGTTACAAAAGTTACTCAGTCAAGAACGAGTGAATTTCCTCTTTGTCTTTTGTTGTTTGATTAGTGCTATTATAGAGACCGCAGGAATATTAGGCTACCGTCACTTTAAGAGCTGCACGGATCCACTATACTGATATATATATATCCAATATATCTCAATATACACATTAAAACAGAAAACAGAGTCTCTCGCGCTTCAATGGTTTAAAGAAATACTCACAAAGGAATCGATAAGAGGAAGTATTCGATTCCCAACCCTACTTATATCCAATTCATTTCCACCTTGGATTTTTACAGCATTTCCACATTTGTGAACTAGTTCAAGGTTTCAGCAGATTTGACATAACCAGCCAAAACAACCCGCCGGTCACTAATGCAAGAAGGCCTGTTTTACAAAAATGCACTAATTCCTGAACAGCACTGTACATTTACATGAATAACTGCATTGCATTGCACAGATTTGTCCGTTATAATAATAATGAAGTGATATGATCAGCTCAATGTTTTCTGTCTTCAAGTGTTTTTGCTTGCAGCTGTATTTTCTGTTTGAAAACATTAGTGTAACTACAGACACACACACACTCATGTTCACCATGCATCGTGTCAAAGTAATATAATGACACTAGACAGCCTCCGCCTCCAGTACTGTAATGAATTTCAAAGACAAATGCCTGAATATAGGATTATTGTCGAGTGATGTTTGGCGGCGCATTAAGATCCCAGCATTAGCATGTCAGAATCCTCATTTTACTCTGGATACCCAAAACAAGAGCCATCAAGAGTCAAAGAACCAACTTTGGAAGTTTAATTATGGGAAACAATGAGCATAACTTCAGTTTTATCACTGTGTGTTCAAACACAGGAAATTATTAGATACAGTTTTGACTCACTTTTGCTGCCGGCCGATGAATTGCAGTTTAATTCACTTCCGTGTTGGTTTCAAGAGACGGGGAGGTTGCCGCTTGGTCAGAAAATATGAATGCAAATGCATTAAAGAGTCAGAAGATGCAGAGAATGATGCACACGGTCAGTGAGAATGAATTCAGCATGTTGTGCACAGACTCCCACAATCACTGATTTCATTTGCCAAATTATGCTCAGGAAAAATGTGTGTCCCTGCAGTGTAACAGGTCGAGACACACACATGATGGAGATGTGAATGTGGCCACACATCATCAGCGGGTCAGAAAACACTCTTCGGGAACATCAGTCACAGTCACAATCGCCTCAATTACGCTCCCCTTGAAAAGCACCATGGGTAACGTAACATCATTTCTATCGACTGCTGTGATGCCGAGACGAGTCGCTGCGCACATTCATACAACTGATGATGGAGCCTGTCATTTTCCCATGATCCCCCATCATGAGCGTCACCTGAGAGCAAACAGTACAAATAACAGTGCTTTTATTCCGTGTTATTTTATTTTCATTGTTTTATATATATATATTGCACTGTATTATAGAATTTGTTCATATTTATTTCTTAATATTTTTACATAAGCTTTTATTTTATAATTATAAAATGTAATTATATTTAGTGTAAAAACACTCTTTTACAGTGGCCTTGTATGTAATTAATTTAGTAATAGCAGTAAATTATGCATAATAACATGCAACTAACCAAATCCTAACCCTATAGTAAGTGCATGCAGTTGCTTAATAACAAATGATCATTTCGACGGAAGTGAATCAATCAGAACTAACTTTAGCTGGAAAATAACATTATTCAAGAACCGCTATAAAGCCAAAACAATCTCTGTTACCTTAAATTATATGTTTATCTCTGTAAAGCTGCTGTGAAACTATCTACATTGTTAAAAGCGCTGTATAAATAAAGATGACTTGACTAGATTAGATATGCAATACGCAAAACAAGCCTCTGAACTGTGCGTTATGATTCTTCTGTGAAAGCAGGTTTCGGGGCGTCCTCTCTGCGCCCCCCCGTTCCTCTGGCGTCAGGTCAATTATTCACCGACAGGGAAACACACCTGAGTCCCAGCGGACCGCTGATGTAGTGTCGACAGCAGGAGGGAAACTTCCCATCTCCATCGCAACGCCACGTGAGGATTCAGCCCTTCAGAGGTGACCTTCTGCTCCCAGACCAGGGAATCCATGTCACCTTTGTTTGTTTGCTGAGAGAGATCAGGCTACGTCTACATTCATCCGGAAACATTTTCGTTTAAAAAACTCATTCACACTGAAATTACGCTAAATTAGGGTGACCAAACGTCCTGTTTTCATGTCCTGTCCTGGCTGTTTTTTATAAAGTGATGAAAATGTCCTGGTTTTCATTATTTTTCATTGGGCCATTAGACTTTCATGCTTGTTAAGCAACAAAACACTGCTGGGAAAGATCAGCTCTACAGCAACATATAGATGGACAAACAAGGAGGATGAGGAACAAAGACAGGATAAAGAGAGTTCGTGTAAGTTTGTGAGAGCTATTTTTGTTCAATTTGGTTCTTTTTTTTCTTAATTCTTATTTATTTTTCTAATAGAGAAGAGACATTATTTCTATCATTATTTCAGTCATTATTTTTGAAGTCCGTCATAATAAAACATGTGGAGTAACCTCTGAGAAGCCGATCTGAATTTGTGTTTTTGGTTATAGATATTATTTTGTAATATAACAATTTTATATTTGGAGGAGGCATAGCATACTTTAAATGTCGTGAAATTAATAAGGCATCTTTGAGTAAACTTCGAGTATCATTTGAGGATCTCATTCCCGGGCCGAGTGTCCTGGTTTTCGGTGATCAAAATATGGTCACGCTACGCTAAATTCATCTTATACATGCGTAAAACCTTCACTGAGATCATACAGACGTTAATATAGATAATAAAGTTATCGCATGACAGGATTATGTTATTTAGCAGATTATCTCTCCTTCACTGATCGTCCAGGTCGCTCTCTCTCCATTATATGTTTGGTGTAAAACGCAACCGCTCTCATGTTTCTCCAGGACAGCACATGTGAGTAAACTCTGTCATGTTTGCAGGACTGTGATATGAAGAGTGTGTGAACTGTGAAGTAACATATTTCAGCAACTGTGTGAAAGTGAATCGCACATTAATACCAGTATAAACATCAACATACATGCGTCACGTGACTAAACTTACATCATCGTTTTTAAACACCTCAGTTTTCTGAGTCCACACTACAACACGAAAACAGTGTTTTCAAATTTATCCACTTTGGAGAGTTTTCATTAATAAAAACGCCGTCTCAGTGTGAAAAATATGAAGCATCACAACTGTTTTCAACATTGACAATAATCATAAATGTTTTTTTTGAGCATCAGATCCTCATATTCTCCTGATTTCTGAAGGATCATGTGACACTGAAGACTGGAGTAATGATGCTGAAATACAGCTTTGATCACAGGAATAAATTACACTTTACTAGATATTCACATAGAAAACAGCTGATTTACATTAGAATAATATTTCACAATTTTTACTGTATTTATGATCAAATAAATGCAGCTGTGGTGAGCAGTTTTAAACCATCACACTTATTCCAAACTTTAGTGTATATCTGGCTACGGGAAAGTAACGCAAAACTAAATGACTCCCATAAACTGATCATGTACACTTCATTTAAGAACGACTCATGAGAGGAGAGAGATGATCAGAAACATCCCACAAGGCCATTCTGACACCGTTCCTCGTGTTAGTGGGACACATGCACTCTGATCACTGGAACAAAGCCTTTGATTGATCATATTAATGTCCCTGTTCTAAAGATTTATGCATTTTAATCACGATTATTGATGCCGGCAGACTCATAACTTGTGTCATCCTCATTATGAATGCGATGAGAGCACTTGTTTACATGCAGGATCATTTATGGCACTTGAGAAGAGAAACGGCAAATTCCTTCATAAGCATCATTTTAACATCACGAGACACAAACATCTGCTCGTTTTTACACACATTTTCAAAACTGTACATCTTTTTTTTTAAATCTTTAAACACAAATCCAAGAATTGCACACAAAATGCACAATGCCTCACATATCTTGCCAAATGAAGCACTGCATTCAAAATATCTCAAACATCTCTAAAGCAAACATTTGTCTTACGTTGCAAACACCTTTGCCATAATATTATATTTTTGGATATATCATAAACACACAGATATTCAAAACCTACAGCTCTTATTCATGAGCTCATATTTACATTTCTGTACAAGATTGAAAGTATTTGTCAGAGAGATGTTGAAAAATACACGGTAAAACAAGATTGAAACCAAATTATTTATTTTTTTACTGTACGCATCTGTGGTTGTGATTCCAGTATTACACAGTCCGAAAAACCCATAACTCGACCTTTGACCTATTTACAATTTTTTTCAACTGCTTACACACAAAATCCTCATTGTCCCACAATTTCTGAAACCTGACACTTGAACACCAGAAACACACACCAAATCTGTAAAACCATACACTGATTCTCAACCTTCGACAGTTTTTAATTTCACAAAACACTTTTTGCAAACCAGAACACACAATTCTTTATGTAACACACACAAATCTAACAGGAAGTCTCTTGATTTCCTTTTACAAACACAACCTATCAAAACATCACAGTAATTCATCAGAGCCAACAAACACACACACACACACACACACACACTCCTCATATGTGCAAACGTGTGCTTTTCTGAACACACACCAATCATGGCTGTAGAATTGGTCTATAAAAGGTCAAAGGTCGAGTTATGGGTTTTTCGGACTGTGTAATACTGGAATCACAACCACAGATGCGTACAGTAAAAAAATTAATAGTTTGGTTTCAATCTTGTTTTACTGTGTATTTTTCAACATCTCTCTGACAAATACTTTCAATCTTGTACAGAAATGTAAATATGAGCTCATGAAAGAAGAGCTGTAGGTTTTGAATATCTGTGTGTTTATGATATATCCAAAAATATAATATTATGGCAAAGGTGTTTGCAAGCAGTTGAAAAAAACAGTATAGGCCTATTCTAACGACATGATTGGTGTGTGTTCAGTAAAGCAATGAGTGTTTGCACAAATGAGGAGTGTGTGTGAGGCATTTTGATAGGTTGTGTTTGTAAAAGGAAATCAAGAGACTTCCTGTTAGATTTGTGTGTGTTACATAGAGAATTGTGTGTTGTGGTTTGCAAAAAGTGTTTTATGAAATTAAAAACTGTCGAAGGTTGAGAATCAGTGTATGGTTTTACAGATTTGGTGTGTGTTTCTGGTGTTCAAGTGTCAGGTTTTAGAAATTGTGCGACAAGAAAGAATTTTGTGCCTAAACAGTTGAAAAAATGATAATAAAAATAAATAAATAAATAAATAGGTATATTAATACTGTATCAAAAATAAAAAATACCTAGTAAAATACACCCCATAATAGGTTTTTCGGACTGTGTACGCAACCACAAATGCTTACAGTAAAAAAATGAATGGTTTGGTTTCAATCTTGCTTTCGTGTTTACCGTAAATCTTTCAACATCTCTGCTATTACTTTCAATCTTGTCCAGAAATGTACATGAAAGAAGAGCTTTAGGTTTTAATAACTGTGTGTATATGACATATACAAAAATATATTATTATGGCAAAGGTGTTTGCAATGTAGCTTTTGAGATGTGCTTCATTTAGCAAGAGATGTGAGGCATTTTGTGTGCAGTTCTTGGATTTGTGTGTAAAGATTTAAAAAAAAAAAAAAAAAAAGGCAAAGTTTTTAAAATGTGTGTAAGCAGTTGAAAAACCCCCAGCATAAAACATCTTAGAGTACGGAGAATAAAATAATTTGCTGACCGTGTGCTGGACAAACTGATGACTGCTACCAAAAGCTGCGGGACCGAAGCATAAAAGCGTTGTGTTGTCGATGTGATGCAGGACTCCTGATCCTCGGCTGCTGGGCCGGCATGTGCAGCGCTCCGGGCGGGACACACACGAGCTGCCGGTCCTGCTGTTCTCCACACACACTCCTCCCTGTGCACTGGAGCGGAGAGCGCATTCAGGACAACCTCAGGAAGACCAGACAGATTCCCCATATATGGATGATCAATATACAGATGAGACCCCAAACATGAGAATATCGTGCAAAAGTTTGTGTATTTCAGTAATTCAAATTAAAAGGTGAAACTAATATATTTAGTATATATAACTATATACATATGCATGATTATACTTTTCAGAAGGCCGACATTTATGTATTTAAAATCCTTTTTTTTTAAATTGATTTCATGTAATATTCTAATTTTCTGAGATTTTGAATTTGGGGTTTCCATAAGCTGTGAGCCATAATCATCACAATTATACACGATATTCTAATTTTTCGAGTTTCACCCGTAATACATTTACATTTATGCATTTGGCAGACGCTTTTATCCAAATGCATTTCAAACTACACATTTACATTCGTATCAGTTCTTGCTTTCCCTGCGAATCAAACCCTCGACCTTGATGTTGCAAGCGCCAGCGCTCTACTGTTTGAGCCGCAGGAAATACATTACTTTAATGAGCTCATTCCAATTATTGCATTGTTTAAATTAATAGCTTTTTCGCTAACTGTGATTTTGTATATTTCTGAAATGCATAACTTGGACAGTTTCCTCTGATAACAGATCACTGTATATTGTAATGTGGTTTCTGTAAAAAGATTGAAAAATATGTGACAACATATTTACTGATATAAAATAATGTATGTGGTTTTATATTCAGTTATACAGTTCATAATATATAGATGTATATGTGATCAGATTTGGTACTGCACGTGTAATATATTGCAAATATATTTACACATGCGGCATTAACACATATATAATGTAATATATTTTTTATATTTTTTAATTATTTACATTATAAATGTTTCGGGTGTAAATGATATGACTTGGACTTGGTGCTGGAAACCCAATGCAGGACAATAGAGGCACTAGAATAAAAATATTCATGATTCTGAAAACATAATTATTTTAGACGAATATGCTTGCACTCTTTCACCAACTAGATATACTTAAAATAATGTAGGCCACTTTTTACACACATATTCCCCCATTGCATTATTATACATTATATATAGTAGTTTAATGTAGTACTGACACTAAAACTCTGAAAACTTGAATTTGTTCTCACACAGTAATTTTGATTTTGGGTGAATTATATACAATATAGATTGTTGCATTTTTGTATTGCTCTATATTGTGACACCCCGACTGGATTCCCATACTAGTTTTGTTATATATCGCATTATATTTTGCAGGATATGTTTGTGGCGTAAGGATGAGTCCGGGTGCCAGAGAGACAGGTGAGGGACCCGACGGGGTTTACACACAGGATCGTCTCCCGACTCCGGCTCCAACTGTTGATGCGTCTTAATAACAGCGTGTGTGTGTGTGTGTGTCAGCTGTCGTCAGCGAGAGCCAGTGAAGTGTGCAGATCCAGTCTGGGACCAGAGGCTCCTCACACTCTCGCTTTTGTTCAACAATCAGGCCGGCTGACTGGCCTTTGTGTTCGTGGAGGACGAGCCGGACGGAGGAAGTGTGTGTGTGTGTGTGTGTGTGTGTGTGCGTGACGGAGGACGAGCTGATGTTACGCCAGACTCCTACAGCGAGAGGACATCTACACACTTTCTGTACTAGCTCAGATATTAAAGGGAGACGTTTCCTGAAATAAAGTGATGTCGCATATTTGCCAAGTTATGATTTAACTCTTTCACCGCCAGCGTTTTTGATCATTTTCACAAACATTTCAGAATATTGAGTGTGTGTGTGTGTGTGTGTGTGTGAGAGAGTGTGTGTGTGTGTGTGTGTGTGTAAGTGAGAATGTGTGTGTGTGTGTGTGTATGTAAGTGAGAATGTGAGTGTGTGTGAGTATATGTGTTTGTTTGTCAGTGTGAGTGTGTGTGTGTGTGTGTGTGAGTGTGTGTGTGTGAGTATGTGTTTGTGTGTCAGTGTGAGTGTGTGTATTTGTGTGTGTATGTGTGTGTGTGTGAGTGAGAATGTGAGTGTGTGTGAGTATGTGTTTGTGTGTCAGTGTGCGTGTGTATTTGTGTGTGTGTGTGTGTGTTTGGGTCAGTGTGAGAATGTGTGTGTGAGTGTGTGTGTGTGTGTGAGTGAGAATGTGAGTGTGTGTGAGTATATGTGTTTGTGTGTCAGTGTGAGTGAGTGTGAGTGAGTGTGTGTGTGTGTGAGTGTGTATTTGTGTGTGTGTGTTTGGGGCAGTGTGAGAGTGTGTGTGTGAGTGTGTGTGTGAGTGTGTATTTGTGTGTGTTTGTGTCAGTGTGAGAGTGTGTGTGTGTGTGTGTGTGTGTGAGTGAGAATGTGAGTGTGTGTGAGTATATGTGTTTGTGTGTCAGTGTGAGTGAGTGTGAGTGAGTGTGTGTGTGTGTGTGTGTGTGTGAGTTTGTATTTGTGTGTGTGTGTGTTTGGGGCAGTGTGAGAGTGTGTGTGTGTGAGTGTGTATTTGTGTGTGTGTGTGTGTGTATGAGAGAAAGAACAGCGCCTCTGCTTTTAAACAAACAAACAACATTATTTTTCTAGCTTCATGCATTCTTTTTTTAACACTTGAATGTGGGTAAATTTCACTAAAAAAGGTTTTGAACAAAAAGCTGAGAAGATCATGTTTTTGTTGAAGACTACATCCGGATCAGATTTGATGATCAAAACACAGATGGAGTAGATCGAGTCCATCAACACCTCGAAGCTTCACAGTCCTAAAGCTCGTCCTGGGTCGACATCTCACTCAGTAACAATAGCAGTTTCGATTTATAAGTTATTGAACGTTTGATGATCGAGATATTTGACGTGTGTGTCAGCAATGCTTCCATCGCTCGTTTCTGCTTCTTCTTCTCCTGTGTTTTGATCAGGAGATTCTGTACTCTTTCAGTAGATGTGTAATAGCGCCCCCTACTGTATAACACTGAAAACATGGAAAGCCGGAAAAACTTGCCAATGGCAGGGAAAGAGTTAAAAGTCTCAATATGAACTAAAATATTTCTCAATGATCTACATTGCTCTACATTCAATTTAAAGCTTGTTACTTGACAACGAGTGAATAATTTTATCTGAGGAATTTCAGAAGAAACATCTGAGACAAAGACGAGACTCAAATGAGCATTAACGGTATAAGATGTACAGTAGTAGAAGTCACAGTTTAAATGTGCTTCATCATGATTTTCACATGTGAGATCTCGTAACTAGCTCAGTTATTTCTCATAGACAGCAATGCACTCAAGTGGAGAAGTTTACTGAAGTCTTGTCAGATGGAAAAATACCACAGTATAATCTCACTTCAGAAAAGAGCTCAACAAGGTCTCAAACTGTGCTCAGATTTGCCAAAACACCAATTAAAATGAACTCAGATCTCTTATCAATGATCTGAGCTACTCTAAATTCATTTTACAGCTCTATACTCGTACTGTATGAGGACTAGTGATGCACAATATATATCGGCGACCATATCGGGTATCATTTTTAATATTATCGTTATCGGTCCCAATAAGAAAATTTGCCCGCTTTATTAAAGCTGATAAATAATGAATTATTTCCTTCAGCTGAGACATTTCAGATGCGCAGTTCATCATGATGGTTCTGAATTGCTTAAAATATGATTGAAATCACTTAAAAAATGATTTATCAGTCATATCGGCTACATTAAATTATAATGAGAACATCATAATTGTGTGTTTGGGATGTGGCTTTTAATGGAGAGACTTTTGTTTTTGAAATCAGGCTCTCAAAATTGTATAAAAATTTGGATTTCGATTTATCAACCAATATATCGATTATCGGCTTTCAAGTATAAAGAATTATCGGTTATCGGCCAATATTTTTATATTGTTGCATCCCGGACGACTAGGATTGCGTTTGTGTCTCTTTTCATTTCTAAAGAACTTTAGGAGAAAGAACTGAGACTCAAATGAGAAATGATGCTGTAATTCAATACAAATGCCATCATGACTTTCAAACAGCAAAGCATTGTGGGTTAACGCGTAAGCATGTCATATCAGAAGCAGCATGCAAAATGTCCCAGATTAGAGGGTTTAGGTGACCCTACATGAATATTCATAAATATGCATGAGCTCACCGAACTACACAAACAAAACAAAGCCTCTTGCTTCTTGTGTCCCCACAAAATTAAGCATTTAATCAGTTTGGCCCTTCAGCGCGACACCGTCACCGCGCCTGTCACAATTAATGACGTCTAATTCGAACAGCAGACGTGTGACTGATACGTCCATTACAGCCACAATGACCACATGTCAGACATTAATCAGTCGCATCGAGATCGTTGTGCTGATGATCTTCCCCACAGAAGTGTGAAGACATTTCTGGTCATGGGGGGACAATCAACGGTGCCAAATCGCTGTAGGGGTGAAACCACACATACTGGTGCTGTCAAGATGGATGAAGGTCCCGTCAGAAACACACAAACAGATCCTTAAAGGAACGTAAAGATTGTTATTATTTACTCACATCGGTCCAAACTGGCAAGCTGATATTTTCTCTGTGAAACACAAAAGCAGAGATGTTAAAGTGCATTGCATTAAAGTGTTTAATGCTTCTGAAAGAGTCTCTTCTGCTCACCAAGACCATCAAAAATACAGTAAAAAAAGTGAAATATTATTACACTGTAAATCAGCTGTTTTCTATGTGAATATCTAGTAAAGTGTAATTTATTCCTGTGATCAAAGCTGAATTTCAGCATCATTACTCCAGTCCTCAGTGTCACATGATCCTTCAGAAATCAGGATATTATGATGATCTGATGCTCAAGAAACATTTATGATTATTATTATCAATGTTAAAAACAGTTATTTTTGTTTTTCAGGATTTTTTTGATGAATAGAACGTTCTAAAGAACAGCATTTATTTGAAATAGAAACCTTTTGTAACATTATAAATTACTTTGCTGTCACTTTTGACAGAAAAAAAAGCACCATTTAAAAGAGCTGAACGTTTGAAAACCAACATGAAACTACAAAGAAGAAGATTAGTGAATGTGAATAACTTAAATAAAGGTTTGTTTGTCACACAAAGCATTAAAGGACTTCAGAAGAATTGAGTCCTGAAGAATTACACCAAAAAAACAACAATAGCACATGTGTTCCTGGATCACAACACCAGTCTCGAGTCGCACGGGATATCTGTGGCAATAGCCAATAATACACTGTACGGGTCAAAATTATCCATTTTTCTTTTTATGCCAAACATCATTAGGATATTAAGTAAAGATCATGTAAAGTAAAGATATTTTGTAAATTTCCTACCATAAATATATTAAAAAATGATTTCTGTGAGTGAATGCAGCACAATCGCCAACATAAATGCACAACTTTAAAGACGATTTTCTCAATGTGTTGATTTTTTTGCACCCTCAGATTCCAGATTTTCATATAGTTGTATCTCTGACAAATATTGTCCTATCCTAACAATAACAAAATAAATCAATGGAAAGCTTATTATGTATAAATCTCAATTACAGAAAATTGACCCTTGTGACTGGTTTTGTGGTCACATGGGGTTGGATCTAAATAATGTGAAGGTTAATGTGAATTCCTCTTTTAATTAACAAAAGCATTTTTAACTCTCTGCTGCCTCATGTGGCGACACGCACTGGCAGCTCATGTAATTATTTCTACATTATTAACCATGATTTCCATGCATATTTTCTGCGCATGTATCTGTAAAGCGCCGGGACTCATTAATCGGTTTTGGATGGAAGAAAAGAAAAGCTTCTGCCGATAAAACGCAACGAATGCCTGAATCCCAGCAGAAAGGTCACAGTCACACTAATAAAGAACTCCAGCAGATCCGGTCGGAGAAATCCATCAGTGATTCAGAGACAAACAGCCATGCGGGCTTCAACCCGGCTTTATCATTCCTACGAGTGCAGATCGGCCTCCTGCAGTCGAGTCTCATTAAACGCACAGATCAAGAGGAGGAGACACTGGCCTCCTCTCATCCACATCCATCTGTCATGTCATGAATCCACTTTTCCAGCACAGATTTTAAAGGCACATGGAAGATAAACGAAGCCAAGAGCATCGAGGAAAACGACAGCATGCAACAAACACTCAGTTATGCGTGGATGATCCTGATACACAACAGAGTCAGGATGTTTCCAGCATTATGAGATTAGGCGAGCAGAATCTCTTAGTGTTTTTAAATCTCCCCTCAAAACATTTGATTTTTTCTAACTATTTTTTCTATGCCATTTAATTATGGATTTGTTTTGATAACATGTTTTATATTTGTACTGTATATTTCAATGTACCTCTCTTTTATGAATGCTTTTCTTTTATATTGTTGTATTTCTCTTTTCTTATTTCTTATTTCTGTGAAGCTCTTTGAGATAGAAAATAACGTTTATTATTATATACAGGTGAATCTCGAAAAATTTGAATATAGTGCAAAAGTTATAATTTTGATGATTATGGCTTACAGCTTATGAAAACCCCAAATTCAAAATCTCAAAAAATTTGAATATTACATGAAATCAATAAATAAAGGATTTTAAATAGAGAAACGTCGGCCCTCTGAAAAGTATTATCATGCATATGTATATATTAGGGGTGTGACGAGACGATTATCTCACAAGACGAGACGAGACACGAGATTGGGTTCACGAGAACGAGACAAGACGAGATTTTTGCACAATTTTTCAGAAATCCTCAATGACAAATGAGGTGCATTTTGCAATGTTTAACTAATAATCTTCTAATTCATGTCATTTCAGGTCTACTTTATGAGTATGAATTATCAAATGCATTGAAAGAAAACAATATACAAGCACTGTAAAAGGTTTTTATTGACTGGTTTTTCTCCTGTAGTCTCTTCAGACCTACTGTACATTTAAGAGCTTTCAGACCTTCTGATTGAGGCTGTGTGTGACCTCCTAACTGAACTCCTATAAGTCTTATTAAGCGCAAACAATAAGTGCAAGTGCAACCATAATCAAAGTTAGCACACAGACTCTTTATAATTGTTTTGAAATTGCGGTTTTATTTTGCCCGGCAGTTATAGGGTTAATGCGGTGAGTTCGGAAAAGGCCGGGTCGAGAGAAACGAGGCTGGTGTGTTCTTGCGTTCCGATTATAAGTTCAGAAACGGAGACGCCCTTGTCTGTTGTCCTTAAGACATTACAGTACACTCTCAATATTCGAAGTGCAAACCGAGACCATAGCCGCAAATAAACAGTCCAGAGATGGGTATTGGGAGACGGACTACTGCATGTAACATTATGCGGCCTAATTTGTGCATCAGGGAGCTTGTGTTTTACTCTCACTTTCTTGATCGTGTACTCTGTGTATAGGGAGCAGCGGTGCTGAGCGTGCACTCTACAAGAGAAGACATTTATCAGACGTTTAGTGTGTTGCGCAACGAATCCTCCGCCATCCTCACGCGATCAGTGAACTGTGATTCGTGCTGCACCGATTGCAACGGCAACTCGTGCTGGATGAGCAGAGCAGACTTTTACATTATCTTATAATGTTTTTTTTATATATATATAAAAACAGCAAAACGATTTAGGCGAATGTGAATGTAGCGGTGGAATATTCTGTGGTAATCTCACCCTCACGCTCAGTCATGGTGATATCGCGAGGCAGCTTTTCACTCGACGGGAAATCTCATCATGTTTTAGTCTCGCGAGATCTCGTCACACCCCTAGTATATAGTTATATACACTGAATATATAAGTTTCACCTTTTAATTTGAATTACTGAAAATCACAAACTTTTGCACAATGTCCAAATTTTTCGAATTTCACCTGCATATTATTATTATCGATATATTTGCTGTGACCATACAAATCAATTATCATAAATATATCATCTTATATTTATACATTTTTAAAATTGGCATGAAAGGGAAGTTGCGCTCGTCTTTTCTTCCTTATTGTATCGTATATCCGAGTGAAACGCTTCTCAAACAAGAACAAATGTTGATTGTGTCTGCGGGGAGTTGATTGGATGGTTGTGGTTTGCTATTGGCTGATCTCATGTGAGTGACAGGTAGCCCCGCCCACATCATCAGAGAAGAGAATATATATATATATATATATATATATATAATAAAAATGTATATTTTTGCCAGCTGGGTCACGTAATCTCAGTTTTACGTCTTTTGTACTTGCGATTTAATGCCCATAAGTAAAGAAATAAAGGTGTAGGACAGTTAGATATTCTACTTACTTCCTCAAATGTGTTTTTATTCAGATATTAATCTTGTAGGACTTTCTTCTGAGTGTAGATCATGGATCGGCTCTCATACGGACATCACTGGCAAACCCGGGTCAACCATGATCAGATTCATCTGCGGAAAAAAGCGAGATGAACAATTGATTTAAAAATGAATGAATAAATAAAATAATTTCATTAGTGAAAGAGAGGTGAAAGTTTTACACTCCAGCTTTAACACTGTAAAGCCTTGCATATGAAATATGAGTCAGAAAAAACTAACTTTTTGAAATGGAACAGATAACTGAACCTTTAGATAAAATATTTAAAAAGTTTGCATGAGTTTTTGTGTTGAGTATCCTTTTATGGCTCATATAGTCTGATATAGTAAGAATATGGAGGGAAAAACAGCTCAATTTTATCCAGAGACTCAAACTGAGCAAAAATATGCTGTTTGCTGTTGATGTTTATGAGGACAAAAAGTGATGAAATTCTGATGCTTGAAATGTAAATCAATGACATATTTATAACAATATAGCAGATACTTACATGAAATGTATTTAAATATCAATATCTATCAATAATAAGTCTTAGTAAGATGATATTTAAATGCTTAGTTTTATGATCTGTAGTTTTGAAACATAATGCAATATAATGATTGAGAGATGAACAAATAAACCTTCCTCAAAAGCCTGATGATCATATTTGATACTCATGATTTTTATAATAAATGATGTCTGGATAATCAAGTAAACCTGCTTCAGTCCAGCTGAAATATTACTAACAATATCAAAGTTATTCTCACGTTTACTTGATAATATCAGTGCAGATTTGAAAGCAGAAAGACACGAGAAGCTCGAGCTGACGTTTCCACAATATACTAAAGGACTTTTACTTGATAAAGGAGTCTAAACTCAGTCAGACACAGAAGTGGAGGAGATCGAGTTCGTTTATCAGATCATTTAAAGGCTTTAGAAATATGATACAGTAGCTTCATAGGAGATACCACTCTAATAAAGATATGGCAGAAATAGTACGAGAAATATGCTTCAATCGTATGCTATTTCAAATGTGAGTTTACTTAGTTGGTGCAGGTTATTTTCACTAACTCTGTGAATTATTTTACCATATTACTTCTATTTACACTGTGTGAACAGCATTTATCACTAATAAACTCTCATTGATAACTCAAAACAAAATCAAATTAGTCAAAAAATGTCCTGAACACTCAAGCGGCAGGAGAACGAATCCGTGGATGTGTGTGTGCGCAGATTGTGTGTGGGCTGATCATATCCAATCATATATGGATGGATATGAGAGTTTCAGCTGAATGGGCTCCAGCTGCATTATGGGATTTGGTGGTTCATGCTCTTTATGCGTCGGATTATCCTCTCTAATTAAGCAACAGACAAATAAAACAAAGACACGGCGCATTCTAAAGGCTCGTTTAAAGGTCTTTTAATGAGTCCTTGTCCCGACATTTAGAGCGGATATCAGCGCAGGGCATGTTCTGTAAATCAGGGCTCATAAAGGTAATAATATGATAGCCGATGATATGAGGAAAGGTCAGAACAGATGTACACACCTCACCTCAGCATTATTCATCTGAAATACATGCATGCATTCGTTTACAAGATTTCCACTGTGAGATTCTATAAATTCACAAATAGTTTTACTAAAACTATAGGCAAAACCATTGTTTTTTCATGCACTGGTCAATTTTGAGATTTTGGGCCTACAGATTGTCTACTTTTAGAGTCGTGGAAAAAAAACATCCTTTTAATGTGTACACTTTTAAGTGTACATTTTATTGCACTATTATCTATTTGGGTCTGTAGGTTTCAATTCCAATACATATCTTTAAAGAGTTTTTTCTCCACTTAAGTAACACGTATATACACCAAAATTTACAGTTTTATTCCTTCTATATTCTGAAGGATTTTACTGAGGGGTTTGTGTATATATCAGTTGCCTAATTTTTTATACACTTTATTCATAAAACATGGTGAAAGGTTTTTTTTTTCTTCTGGTATATCTTTAAAGAGTTTTTTCTCCAAGTCAAGTCAATTATATTTATATAGCGCTTTTCACAATATAAATTGTATCAAAGCAGCTTCACAGTATCAATCAAATAACAATGTTTGTTTCTTAGTGGAAAAAAAACATCCACGTTTGGTAGGGCTGATCAATGGTATTAATGCTTGGTTAATTAATTTGAATATCCCCAACTGAGCAAGCCAAAGGCAACAGTGGCAAGGAACCGAAAAAACTCCATCAGGTGACCTACTGGTGTCCTAAAACTCCATCAGGTGACCCACTGGTGTCCTAAAACTCCATCAGGTGACCTACTGGTGTCCTAAAACTCCATCAGGTGACCTACTGGTGTCCTAAAACTCCATCAGGTGACCTACTGGTGTCCTAAAACTCCATCAGGTGACCCACTGGTGTCCTAAAACTCCATCAGGTGACCCACTGGTGTCCTAAAACTCCATCAGGTCACCTACTGGTGTCCTAAAACTCCATCAGAGGACCTACTGGTGTCCTAAAACTCCATCAGGTGACCTACTGGTGTCCTAAAACTCCATCAGGTGACCTACTGGTGTCCTAAAACTCCATCAGGTGACCTACTGGTATCCTAAAACTCCATCAGGTGACCCACTGGTGTCCTAAAACTCCATCAGGTGACCCACTGGTGTCCTAAAACTCCATCAGGTGACCCACTGGTGTCCTAAAACTCCATCAAGTGACCCACTGGTGTCCAAAACTCCATCAGGTGACCTACTGGTGTCCTAAAACTCCATCAAGTGACCTACTGGTGTCCTAAAACTCCATCAGGTGACCTACTGGTGTCCTAAAACTCCATCAGGTGACCTACTGGTGTCCTAAAACTCAATCAGGTGACCCACTGGTGTCCTAAAACTCCATCAGGTGACCCACTGGTGTCCTAAAACTCCATCAGGTGACCCACTGGTGTCCAAAAACTCCATCAAGTGACCCACTGGTGTCCAAAACTCCATCAGGTTACCTACTGGTGTCCTAAAACTCCATCAGGTGACCTACTGGTGTCCTAAAACTCCATCAGGTGACCCACTGGTGTCCTAAAACTCCATCAGGTGACCTACTGGTGTCCTAAAACTCCATCAGGTGACCCACTGGTGTCCTAAAACTCCATCAGGTGACCTACTGGTGTCCTAAAACTCCATCAGGTGACCTACTGGTGTCCTAAAACTCCATCAGGTGACCCACTGATGTCCTAAAACTCCATCAGGTGACTTAATGGAGAGAAAAAAAAACTTGGGAGAACCCAGGCTCAGTCGGGGGCCAGTTCTCCTCTGGCGTTTATGAACTAGAGGCCGGATTTACAGTAACTATAATTTGATACAGAATTTTGTTTATTTTATCACTTCGGGGTGGGTACGCGAACCGGCATCACAACGCTTTATATGTAGAGTGGGAAAGGGATCCTCCATAGGGAGAGGCTAGTTGGCACTTCAGCACTGCGTTGTCATCGGGTCCAGGCAAAGCTCCTTGTCAGATCTGGATACGGCCTGGATCTGGCAGGCTGCGGGAAAACCTCGGGATAAACAAAGACACTATAATTAGCGTAGATGCCATTCTTCTTCTTCTGATGTAACGAGTACATCAGGATTTAAGGGAAGTGTTCCCAGTTCCGGCTGACCTAATCTATGCAGCCTAACATTGAATTATAGAAGTCTATAATATATTATGTGTATGCTAGGTCAAAGAGATGTGTTTTAGTCTAGCTTTGAACTGACAGAGTGTGTCTGCTTCCCGGACAATGGTAGGAAGACTGTTCCAAAGTTTTGGTGCTAAATAGGAAAAGGATCTACCGCCAGCAGTCGATTTTGATATTCTAGGTATTATCAACTGGCCCGAATTTTGAGATCGCAATATACGTGAAGGTCTATAATGCGTTAAGAGCTCGCTCAAGTACTGCGGAGCTAAACCATTTAGTGCTTTGTAAGTAATCAACAATATTTTAAAATGTATATGATGTTTAATAGGCAGCCAATGCAGTGTTGACAGAACCGGCTAATATGGTCATATTTCCTGGTTCTAGTAAGAACTCGAGCTGCAGCGTTTTGGACCAGCTGTAGTTTATTTATTAAGCGTGCAGGGCAACCACCCAGTAGAGCATTACAATAATCTAGTCTTGATGTCATGAAAGCATGAACTAATTGTTTCGCATTTGTTAATGAGAGCATATGTCGTAATTTAGATATATTTTTAAGATGGAAAAATGCGGTTTTACATATACTAGACACGTGACTTTCAAATGAAAGATTGCTATCAAAGAGCACACCCAGGTTCCTAACCGACGACGAAGACTTAACAGAGCAGCCATCAAGTGTTAGACAGTATTCTAGGTTATTACGTGTGGAAGTTTTTTGTCCAATAATTAGACCACTTCACCACTTCAACAGTACTTGCATTCACCAAAATGTACAGTTTTATTCCTAACTATATTCTAAAGGTTTTGCACTGAGGGCTTTGTTTATATAGTCGCCTTTATTATAATTTTTCCAAAAACATGGTGAAAATGTATATTTTCTGTCTGTTGACAGTATTTTCTGATTTATATCCAAAATCACTAAAATAAGAATTCATCCAATGTTCAGATTTCTGTTCTGAAATGTATGCAAATTTAATGAGATAATGCATAATTTGCATATTTAAATATAATGTTTCAGAAAACTTATACGAAGTTATACTAATATTTAACCTGGAGAGTCTTGACTTAAAGATGTTTCTCTATATATGCATGATTAATCATTAAAAGAGTGCGAATCAATTGAAACACCCACGCAATCTTATTCCTAAATTACTATGATAATGAATTAAACAAAAGTTTATAGTTTGGAAATAAACACTGATGTCCATGGTAGCGATTAAAATAGAGTAAATCGCCTTTTGAAAGTAACTTGACGGTTGCGACAAGTGAACAGACATGCAGAAGTTTATTTTAAAATGCCAAGTATTGAAAATATAAAAAAATAAAAGCTCTGTAAACACTTGCATTTTTTGCAAGACTATAAGTGTGTCCCATCAAGTAATCAAAAGTTTTACACACACCTGCAGTCTTTATGCCTACTTGAACACTTGGGCCAAATAGAGGAAATGCGTTTGTTCAGATTCGTTCAAAAACGCTGATTCATCCAGTAATGAAGCAAGTAAAGTCTTTATGAGTGAGTCATTGAATCATTCATTCAACACGAGTTTTCCAAATATTTAAATGATCTGATTAAATGAACAAAAAAAAAATACACTTCTAAATAGACTGCAGCAATTCATATTTTGTCAGAACTTCTAGTAATTTACATGTTATTTTGTTTATTTGTCTGTTTAGAATAGTGATCTCGATTTTAAACCAAAAAATGTGTGATTCTCAATTTATTCAGAATTGTGCAGCTCTGTGTTTCTCCCAAAATAATTAAACAGTACATTATAAAGTCAAAAAAGCACAGTAAACTTTGCTTCAAATTATTGCTAATGTTTGCCTTATGTTTCCCACAGGCTTTTGCTGGAACATTATGCTTTTTGCTAAACAAATAAATAAATTATAAAAACATATATTTCACAAAACATAAAAGCAGAGACCACAAACTAATTGCCCCATTTGCAATAGCTTTAAATTATTATTCATTTTTTTCAAAGAATTAAATCATTAAAAAGACAGCAAGTGAAGTGCTGCTTTTAAATAAATGACGCTATACATCAGCAAAAACCTTCATGACTAGACGTTCTACATAATGGACTTATGGCATTAATGGAAGACTTTAAGTGCTTTTTGTCATTTCTGGAGCTTCACAGACATTGTCACTGTCACCGTATGGGGAAAAAAACTCAATTCTTTAACATTTTCCCTTTTGTGCCTCACAGAAAAAATAACAGCATAGATGCTTAGAACGACTGTAAATAAATGGCAGGATTTTCATTTGCGTGAATGAACGGTTTCTTTAAAGTTTGCGTCGTGCAGATAGGCTTATTTATATCCGCTGTCATTCCTGTTAGGCTCAGATTGGAAAAACCAAATATTTTGTCAATCAGAACGGTCATTCAAATACCCACAATCCATTCTGAAACCGGTAACACTTTACAGTAAGGTTCATTAGTTAACATTAATAAATGTAACATGAACTAACAATGAGCAATACATTTGTTACTGTATTTATTCATCTTTGTTAACGTTAGCTAATAAAAATACAGCTGTTCATTGTTACAGTGCATTATCTAATGTTGACAAGGTTTT
>CM060625.1:23963536-23981036 GCA_030578275.1 Meda fulgida
AGACTTTTCATAGGACCCTATTTACTGTAAAAGTATTAATAAATCATTAAATTGTTAAAGTTTTATTAATTAAATTGATTATTTGTACCTGTTGATTATTAACTTTTAATTAGACCATTAACATGTAATCCAGGAATATTCAACTGAAAAAAAAAAACTGATGGAATTTTGAAAAAAATAAAATTTGTTAAAGCATTAATAAATTGTTGTTAAACTAAAAGTTTCATTATTTCAATGAATTATTAGTGTTTTTTGATTGCTAAAAATCAATGTAACCATTAAACGAAATCTGGAATTTAAACAGGAAAAAAATGTTTTTTTTTTAACACTGCAACATTTTCCGGTTTATTTCTGTGCATCTGCTTTAAAACAGTCTGTATTGTATAAACCGCTGTAGAAATAAACGTGACTCGACTAAATATTGTCAGCTTTTCTCTCAGAAATATCCCGAAATCTTCAGGAGAAATGAAACACTCGAGTCAATAGTTGACGTGGAGTATAGAGTAGAGCCCGACCCATATAGATTTTTGGGGGCCGATGCCGATACCGATACAAAAAGCCAGATACCGATATATCGGCCGATATCTATTTGTGTATATTATAATACAGTAGCAATATTATGTATGTGTATTATAGTACAGTACCAGTCAAAAGTTTGGACACACTTTCCTATTGGTGTGTACAAACTTTTGATGGGTACAGTATATAGAATACACAGTATAAACAGAATAAATAGGCTATATAAACGTTTTGCAATGATCACTCAAATGTGATAAAGATGTGTAATGGAGACAGGGTGAATGATAGAATGAGAATGATACATTTGAGCTGTAACCAAACTAGTTGCATGTTATATTATATTATAAATACTGTTGCATAATCTTCACTAATGACTTTGTCTTTTAATTTATTCACGTTATATAAAACATAAGTTGTATCAATAAATACACTACCGTTCAAAAGTTTGGGGTCAATTTTTAAAAAAAATTTTTTTTTAAAGAAATTAATACTTTTCTTTAGAAAGGACGCATGAAATTGATATAAAGTGACAGTAAAGACATTTATAATAATGCAAAATATTTATATTTTTAATGAAATGCTTTTCTCTTGAACTTTCAAAGAATCTTGAAAAAAATGAATCACTGTTTGCACAAAAATATGAAGCAGCACAACTGTTGTCAACACTGATAATAATCATAAATGTTTCTTGAGCATCAGATCATCATATTAGAGTGATTTCTGAAGGATCATGTGACACTGAAGACTGGAGTAATGATGCTGAAATACAGCTTTGATCACAGGAATAAATTACATTTTAAAATATATTCACATAGAAAACAGCTGTTTTACATTGAAATAATATTTAACAATATTACTGGGTTTGTTTTGTATTTTTAATCAAATAAATGCAGAAGAGACTTCTTTTAAAAACATAAAAAATCTTACCGACCCCAAACTTTTGAACGGTAGTGTATATAAAAAGTGTCACTGACAAAACCTTATTTTTATAAAATCTATTTTTAGTCTTAATTCCTCTAATCTCTACCAGTGGAGGAAGAACTCAGATCTTTTTACTAAAGTAAAATTCATAATATCATAATGAAAACGTTTTTAACTAGGCATATGTACAGTACTTTTATACTATTTTTAAATAAGTAGTAAGCAAAATGTACTAAACGTGAAACAGTGTTATAGTTCTATAAATGATTGCTTGTGTAGCGTAGCGTTATAGGCAGAATGAGCTTCAACACGGTCTACACCGGACGTTATTGCTCGCGTCGCAACAGCGGTTTACCCGAGACGCGGAAAAGCGCCCGTTACAGCAGAATGGGGCATCAGTTTACCGTCGGAGATTTGACGCTCGCGCAACGCATTTTAATCAATCTTTCGTCAACCAATTGCCTGGATTTAATAAATAAGAAGTAAATATATCAGACAATATAATCCGGACTTCTCAGCTGCTTTCCCTAGTCATCACAAGCTCACACACTACGTGACAGAGAAATCAATTCTGTGAATTACACTGCGCAAATCAAAAGTAATAGGCTACAACCAACCGGATGAAGAAGGGTTGGCTCTCAACAGAACATCAAATATTCATTTTATTTTATTTTTCGTGTTCGCATTTATGAGGAAAAAACAATGTTATGGATGTGACAAGCTCTGAAAGCTCTTTAAAACTTACACAGAGACCTCAAACAGAAAGCACAAAGCCTTTCATTAAAGTGAATTTCGTTTTGTATTAATTGTATCTTAATTTTAATCAATGTTTCATCAACCAATTGCCTGGATTTAATAAATAAGAAGTAAATATAGCGGACAATAGATAATCTCGACACGGAGGCGCCGGCGCGTGAACTGGAGCTCGTCTCATAAATGAACCGAAACTCAGCGTATAGACCTGAGAAATATATCTATATTGAAATGTCTACTTTTAAACAGAACAATTCAACACGAAAGACAGACTGCTCTCTGCTGTAATCCGTGTGAAATGTGCATTTCTCTCCGGCGTGTTCACTGAAGATCGCGAGTCTGCGTTGTCAACTGAAAACACTTGTTTATTAATAAACAATTAAAATGTCTCCTTGCTATATTTGATGCCAGTTCTTTGTGACAGCTTTTATGTGCTTTATTGGCATCGCCACCCTTACATGAATCACCGCACCGCATTTTTAAAAATATTCATTTATCGGCCAATATAAATGCCGATACCGATAGTTAGGAAAATGCCTAATATCGGCCGATAATATCGAAACGAATGTGAGTAGATATTGCTGAGATCTCATGAGACACAGGGAGAGTCTGGAGAAATGACAGATCTCATGTGCGTTCAGTGTTTATGTCAGATGTGTAGATGTGTAGATGTGTAGATGTGTAGATCTTTCCGTGGTTCTTCAGGACGCCTGTGATTGGCTGTTGGCTGGTTAATGTGTTTAGCTTTACAAATAAAAGTAAACTGGCCGTGACATGATTAATGTAGGCAATTTCACTCAGCAGACACACGGCCATATTTGTGTGTGTGTGTGTGTGTGTGTGTGTGAGAGAGAGACAGTGTGGGTGTGTGTGAGAGAGAGAGTGTGTGTTTGAGAGTGTGTGAGTATGAATGAGAATGTGAGTGTGTGTGAGAATGTGTGTGTATGAGTGAGTGTGTGTGTGTGTGTGTGAGAGAGAGAGAGAGAGAGAGAGAGTGTGTGTGTGTGTGAGAGAGAGAGTGTGTGTGTGTGTGTGAGAATGAGTGAGTGTAAGAGAGTATGTGTTTGTGTGAGAATGTGTGTGTGTGTGTGTGTGTGTGTGTATGAGTGAGTGAGTGTGTTGTGTGTGTGTGAGAGTGAGTGTGTGTGTGTGTGTGTGTGTGTGTGTGTGTGTGAATGAGTAAGTGTAAGAGTATGTGTTTGTGTGAGAATGCGTTTGTGTGTGTGTGAGAGTGTGTGAGTGAGTGAGTGTGTGTGAGAATGTGAGTGTGTGTGTGTGTGTGTGTGAATGAGTGTGAGAGAATATGTGTTTGTGTGTGTGTGAGAATGTGTATGCGTGTGTGTGAGTGTGTGTGTTTGAATGAGTGAGAATATACGTGTTTGTGTGAGAATGTGTTTGAGTGAGTGTGTGTGAGTGAGAGTGTTTGTATGAGTGAGTGTGTGTGAGAACGTGAGTGTGTGTGTTTGTGTGTGTGAATGAGTGTGAGATAATATATGTGTGTGTGTGTGTGTGTGTGTGTGTGTGTGTGTGTGTGTGTGTGTGTGTGTGTGTGTGTGTGAGTGTGTGTGAATGAGTGTGAGAGAATACATGTGTTTGTGTGTCTGTGAGAATGTGTTTGTGTGTGTATGAGTGAGTGTGTGTGAGAGTGTGTATGAGTGAGTGTGTGTGAGAATATGAGTGTGTGCGTGTGAATGAGTGTGAGAGAATATATGTGTTTCAGTGTGTGTGTGTGTGTGTGAGAATGAGTGTGAGAAAATATATGTGTTTGTGTGAGAATGTGTTTGTGTTTAGGTGTGTGAGAGCATATAAAAAAAATGTTTTTCATTAAGTCTTGCCTTAAAACATGAATCATATCTGCCAATGGGAGCGAAACATGAATTTAATTCAAGAATTTCAATGAAACTGAGAACGCTAATAAAGAGCGATAACATTTTCCTCTGGGTTGCTTCAAAAACATGATCTGTAATTCTCAACAAATTAACAAAACAAAACAAAAAAGACTCATAAATGAACAAAAGCAGATTATTTAATTTCCAGCTCTTATTATTGACTATGACATGAAACATTTAGTTGATGAAAATGATAAAACAGCCGCGTGAGATCATGAAGGATTCCCGTTTAATCATATATTAATCATTAATAAGCTGAATTTCCCAATGTTGGACTGGACAAAGGAGAAAATTGAGGAACTGTCACCTGTCGAAAGGCATCAGCGCTCAAGGTCAGCCATCAATCAGCCGAGCAAACACTGAGGCAGTGAACGAGACTTCAGTCAAACACACCAGTCATATCTGAAGATAATGTGTGTGTGTGTGTGTGTGTGTGTGTGTTTCCTTAGTAAACAATCCCACTTTATTTTTCTGCGCAGAATAAAGGGGCGGGGCCTGGTTGAGTTAGTTAGTAGTGTGTTAAACTGGTGGTTATGGAAAGGAGCGGGACATTTCCCAAACACACTCGACCAATCACAACACACTGCTCCAGCCAACCAATCAGAGCACAGTGTGCTTTTCAGAAGGAAGAGCTTCATAGAGACAGGAAGTAAACAGGAGTGTGTTTCCCGTACACGCTGATTAACTATCACTGTACGATGCATCGCTGCAGAAATCGACTATACTCACGACTGTTTCCCAAAACCATATTGTCGCTAATTGGTCGTTCAACCACGTTGGTTGATGATGTCACACACGTATGGAGAAATAACTACTGTTAATTAGGGCTGGGTATTGACACAAATTTCACAATTCGATTCGATTTCGATTCACAAGCTTGCAATTCGAATCGATTTCGATTACGATTCGATTCAATATTGATTATTTTGAGTACAATACACGGCAAATTTTTTCAAGGAAAACAAATCTCTTAACTAATGCTGTAAACTGTGGGAGTCAGTTTTAGCCTACTAGACTTCATTAGCCTACTATAATTTTGAAGGTAAAAATGAACTGATTTGTAGCTATACAAACACTTAAATTACACTTATTTATTTTTATAATAAGAAAGTTATATGAAATATAAACATTTAAATGGTGGCTGTCATAAAAACTTGCCAGATTTATTCAAACATGCATTAAATATTGAAGAACATTAAAAATTATAATCAATATTTAACATGGTGCATATATTTAGCAAAATTCTCCTCTCTAGAATTATTTTTTCTAGCTGACTAACTGACTAAGTTACTAAGTTTAATGTTTTTTTCTGAGGTAAATGTGACGTTACATTGTTTACTTGCTGTTTAACTGACGTCTTTCCACGGATGAAACACTGATTGAGCGATACCACGTTACATGATACGGATTTCGAAGTTGTACTCTATCTTTTAACACACTTTCAGACGCTCATTGACGTTTATTTGGCGCTGTAACTGGTATTATTGAGGCGGACTAACTGGTATTATTAAGGCGGAGTAGCTGGTATTATTAAGGCGGAGTAACTGGTTTTATTAAGGCGCTGTAACTGGTATTATTAAGGGGGAGTAACTAGTATTATTAAGGCGCTGTAACTGGTATTATTAAGGCGCTGTAACTGGTATTATTAAGGCGGAGTAACTGGTATTATTAAGGCGGAGTAACTGGTATTATTAAGGCGCTGTAACTGGTATTATTAAGGCGGAGTAACTGGTATTATTATGGCGGAGTAACTGGTATTAAGGCGGAGTAACTGGTATTATTAAGGTGGAGTAACTGGTATTAAGGCGGAGTAACTGGCATTATTAAGGCGGAGTAACTGGTATTATTAAGGCGCTGTAGCTGGTATTATTAAGGCGCTGTAACTGGTAATATTAAGGCAGAGAAACTGGTATTATTAAGGCGCTGTAACTGGTATTATTAAGGCGGAGTAACTGGTATTATTAAGGCGGAGTAACTGGTATTATTAAGGTGGAGTAACTGGTATTATTAAGGCGCTGTAACTGGTATTATGAGTAACTGGTATTATTAAGGCGGAGTAACTGGTATTATTAAGGCGGAGTGAAACTGGTATTATTAAGGCGCTGTAACTGGTATTATTAAGGCAGAGAAACTGGTATTATTAAGGCGCTGTAACTGGTATTATTAAGGCGGAGTAACTGGTTTTATTAAGGCGCTGTAACTGGTATTATTAAGGCGGAGTAACTGGTATTATTAAGGCGCTGTAACTGGTATTATTAAGGTGGTGTAACTGGTATTATTAAGGCAGAGTAACTGGTATTATTAAGGGGGAGTAACTAGTATTATTAAGGCGCTGTAACTGGTATTATTAAGGCACTGTAACTGGTATTATTAAGGCGGAGTAACTGGTATTATTAAGGCGGAGTAACTGGTATTATTAAGGCGGAAGAGGAGATCATGTGCTGCTGCTTCTCTTGAGCTGAGCCAGAGCTATCTCACGCCACAGCGCCAAAACGGTATTTATGGTTTTGAATTTCACTCAAACAAAACTCTGCGATGATGTCGCTCACACACAACTCTGCGATGATGTCACTCAAACACAACTCTGCGATGATGTCGCTCAAACACAACTCTGCGATGATGTCGCTCACACACAACTCTGCTATGATGTCGCTCACACACAACTCTGCGATGATGTCGCTCACACACAACTCTGCGATGATGTCACTCAAACACAACTCTGCGATGATGTCGCTCACACACAACTCTGCGATGATGTCGCTCACACACAACTCTGCGATGATGTCGCTCACACACAACTCTGCGATGATGTCACTCAAACACAACTCTGCGATGATGTCGCTGACACACAACTCTGCGATGACGTCGCTCACACACAACTCTGCGATGACGTCGCTCACACACAACTCTGCGATGATGTCGCTCAAACACAACTCTGCGATGATGTCGCTCAAACACAACTCTGCGATGATGTCGCTCACACACAACTCTGCGATGATGTCGCTCAAACAACTCTGCGATGATGTCACTCAAACACAACTCTGCGATGATGTCACTCAAACACAACTCTGCGATGATGTCACTCAAACACAACTCTGCGATGATGTCGCTCACACACAACTCTGCAATGATGTCGCTCACACAACTCTGCGATGATGTCGCTCACACACAACTCTGCGATGATGTCGCTCAAACACAACTCTGCGATGATGTCGCTCAAACACAACTCTGCGATGATGTCGCTCACACACAACTCTGCGATGATGTCTTTTAAACACAACTCTGCAATATGATGTCGCTCAAACACAACTCTGCGATGATGTCGCTCAAACACAACTCTGCGATGATGTCGCTCACACACAACTCTGCGATGATGTCGCTCACACACAACTCTGCGATGATGTCGCTCACACTAGGGGTGTGAACCTACACTGGTCTCACGGTTCGGTTCGATTACGATTATCATGTCATCGATTCAGTTCAATTCGATATCCCAATGTATTGCCATGCACCGCATCCTCAATTTTCAATTTTACTTCAAAGTGATGTGTGCGTACGCGTGCCCACGTGTGTGTGCGTGTTCGCCTGTTCGGGAAGTCAGAGTGACATTCCAGTTTAAGTTTCAAGGGAGTAACGCCTGTTTATGCCATCAAGAAAATTAAATTCTGTCAAATCAATTTTGTTTGAAAGAAATGTGCATTTAAAAGCAGCACTCATTCATCGGTGTATAATGTTACCAGATGCGCGCATCAACCGTCGCCGAGTCCATGTTGAAGGTGACGATCATCCATTTATAATCACGCGTAACAACACAGAATAATTGTAATTTGACCATCGGGTGCAGATGCTTAAATCAGAGAACATTATTAGTGCGGGTGGATGATGTTTTGGGCTGTGGACTTGGGAGACGGAGCTCATCTTACTCTAAAGCATTCAGACTCTGCAGGCGTTAACAGCTCAGGTGAACACGGCTAACGTGGTTTATCAAGTTAGTGGTATTACCTCCTGAATATTCTATTAGTGCATGACATGAGCGCACACAGCGGGCGCGTGTCTTCTCCAGGTCTGCTTACCAGGTTGTTCATAAAAGCCATATGTGCCCAGATGTAGGCTTTTAAAGTAGTTGGAGCATGTTTAATCACTCGCACTCGTGTCTCGTTTCCCTTTGTCAGTGTACGCTACTGCGACAAAGCACATACGCGATAAATGACGTCAGAAAAGTGTCAGTACATTATAATCGGTTATGGTCTATTACTGAACCGATACCGAATCGTCCTCGTCTGCATCGCGATGCACCGTAGAAACGATTAATTTCGACACCCCTAGCTTACACACAACTCTGCGATGATGTCCCTTACACACAACTCTGTGATGTCGCTCACACACAACTCTGCGATGATGTCGCTAAAACACAGCTATGCGATGATGTCGCTCAAACACAACTCTGCGATGATGAGGCTCACACACAACTCCGCGATGATGTCGCTCAAACACAACTCTGCGATGATGTCGCTCAAACACAACTCTGCGATGATGTCGCTCACACACAACTCTGCGATGATGTCGCTCACACACATGACGCTCACACACAACTCTGCGATGATGTCGCTCACACACAACTCTGCGATGATGTCGCTAAAACACAGCTATGCGATGATGTCGCTCAAACACAACTCTGCGATGATGAGGCTCACACACAACTCTGCGATGATGTCGCTCACACACAACTCTGCGATGATGACGCTCACACACAACTCTGCGATGATGTCGCTCAAACACAACTCTGCGATGATGTCGCTCACACACAACTCTGCGATGATGTCGCTCACACACAACTCTGCGATGATGTCGCTCACACACAACTCTGCGATGATGTCGCTCACACACAACTCTGCGATGATGACGCTCACACACAACTCTGCGATGATGTCGCTCAAACACAACTCTGCGATGATGTCGCTCACACATATGACGCTCACACACAACTCTGCGATGATGTCGCTCACACACAACTCTGCGATGATGTCGCTCACACACAACTCTGCGATGATGTCGCTCAAACACAACTCTGCGATGATGTCGCTCAAACACAACTCTGCGATGATGAGGCTCACACACAACTCTGCGATGATGTCGCTCACACACAACTCTGCGATGATGACGCTCACACAAAACTCTGCGATGATGTCGCTCACACACAACTCTGCGATGATGTCGCTCAAACACAAATCTGCGATGATGACGCTCACACAAAACTCTGCGATGATGTCGCTCAAACACAACTCTGTGATGATGTCGCTCACACACAACTCTGCGATGATGTCGCTCAAACACAACTCTGCGATGATGTCGCTCACACAAAACTCTGCGATGATGTCGCTCACACACAACTCTGCGATGATGTCGCTCACACACAACTCTGCGATGATGTCGCTCACACACAACTCTGCGATGATGTCGCTCACACACAACTCTGCGATGATGTCGCTCACACAACTCTGCGATGATGTCGCTCACACACAACTCTGCGATGATGTCGCTCAAACACAACTCTGCGATGATGTCGCTCAAACACAACTCTGCGATGATGTCGCTCACACACAACTCTGCGATGATGTCTTTTAAACACAACTCTGCAATATGATGTCGCTCAAACACAACTCTGCGATGATGTCGCTCAAACACAACTCTGCGATGATGTCGCTCACACACAACTCTGCGATGATGTCGCTCAAACACAACTCTGCGATGATGTCGCTCACACTAGGGGTGTGAACCTACACTGGTCTCACGGTTCGGTTCGATTACGATTATCATGTCATCGATTCAGTTCAATTCGATATCCCAATGTATTGCCATGCACCGCATCCTCAATTTTCAATTTTACTTCAAAGTGATGTGTGCGTACGCGTGCCCACGTGTGTGTGCGTGTTCGCCTGTTCGGGAAGTCAGAGTGACATTCCAGTTTAAGTTTCAAGGGAGTAACGCCTGTTTATGCCATCAAGAAAATTAAATTCTGTCAAATCAATTTTGTTTGAAAGAAATGTGCATTTAAAAGCAGCACTCATTCATCGGTGTATAATGTTACCAGATGCGCGCATCAACCGTCGCCGAGTCCATGTTGAAGGTGACGATCATCCATTTATAATCACGCGTAACAACACAGAATAATTGTAATTTGACCATCGGGTGCAGATGCTTAAATCAGAGAACATTATTAGTGCGGGTGGATGATGTTTTGGGCTGTGGACTTGGGAGACGGAGCTCATCTTACTCTAAAGCATTCAGACTCTGCAGGCGTTAACAGCTCAGGTGAACACGGCTAACGTGGTTTATCAAGTTAGTGGTATTACCTCCTGAATATTCTATTAGTGCATGACATGAGCGCACACAGCGGGCGCGTGTCTTCTCCAGGTCTGCTTACCAGGTTGTTCATAAAAGCCATATGTGCCCAGATGTAGGCTTTTAAAGTAGTTGGAGCATGTTTAATCACTCGCACTCGTGTCTCGTTTCCCTTTGTCAGTGTACGCTACTGCGACAAAGCACATACGCGATAAATGACGTCAGAAAAGTGTCAGTACATTATAATCGGTTATGGTCTATTACTGAACCGATACCGAATCGTCCTCGTCTGCATCGCGATGCACCGTAGAAACGATTAATTTCGACACCCCTAGCTTACACACAACTCTGCGATGATGTCCCTTACACACAACTCTGTGATGTCGCTCACACACAACTCTGCGATGATGTCGCTAAAACACAGCTATGCGATGATGTCGCTCAAACACAACTCTGCGATGATGAGGCTCACACACAACTCCGCGATGATGTCGCTCAAACACAACTCTGCGATGATGTCGCTCAAACACAACTCTGCGATGATGTCGCTCACACACAACTCTGCGATGATGTCGCTCACACACATGACGCTCACACACAACTCTGCGATGATGTCGCTCACACACAACTCTGCGATGATGTCGCTAAAACACAGCTATGCGATGATGTCGCTCAAACACAACTCTGCGATGATGAGGCTCACACACAACTCTGCGATGATGTCGCTCACACACAACTCTGCGATGATGTCGCTCACACACAACTCTGCGATGATGACGCTCACACACAACTCTGCGATGATGTCGCTCAAACACAACTCTGCGATGATGTCGCTCACACACAACTCTGCGATGATGTCGCTCACACACAACTCTGCGATGATGTCGCTCACACACAACTCTGCGATGATGTCGCTCACACACAACTCTGCGATGATGTCGCTCACACAACAACTCTGCGATGATGACGCTCACACACAACTCTGCGATGATGTCGCTCAAACACAACTCTGCGATGATGTCGCTCACACATATGACGCTCACACACAACTCTGCGATGATGTCGCTCACACACAACTCTGCGATGATGTCGCTCACACACAACTCTGCGATGATGTCGCTCAAACACAACTCTGCGATGATGTCGCTCAAACACAACTCTGCGATGATGAGGCTCACACACAACTCTGCGATGATGTCGCTCACACACAACTCTGCGATGATGACGCTCACACCAAAACTCTGCGATGATGTCGCTCACACACAACTCTGCGATGATGTCGCTCAAACACAAATCTGCGATGATGACGCTCACACAAAACTCTGCGATGATGTCGCTCAAACACAACTCTGTGATGATGTCGCTCACACACAACTCTGCGATGATGTCGCTCAAACACAACTCTGCGATGATGTCGCTCACACAAAACTCTGCGATGATGTCGCTCACACACAACTCTGCGATGATGTCGCTCACACACAACTCTGCGATGATGTCGCTCACACACAACTCTGCGATGATGTCGCTCACACACAACTCTGCGATGATGTCGCTCACACACAACTCTGCGATGATGTCGCTCAAACACACACACAACTCCGCGAAGATGTCGCTCAAACACACACTCAACTCTGCGATAATGTCGCTCACACACAACTCTGCGATGATGTCGCTCAAACAACTCTGCGATGATGTCGCTCAAACAACTCTGCGATGATGTCGCTCAAACAACTCTGCGATGATGTCGCTCAAACAACTCTGCGATGATGTCGCTCAAACAACTCTGCGATGATGTCGCTCAAACAACTCTGCGATGATGTCGCTCAAACAACTCTGCGATGATGTCGCTCACACACAACTCTGCGATGATGTCGCTCACACACAACTCTGCGATGATGTTTGCGAATGTTCGTAGAGCGATGGTTTCGGGAAACACAGACTCGCTGAACTGCTGATAACGACAGAACTTTCGGTAAACAGAGCGTTACTGACAGACTGGGAAGAGAGGAGCCGCAACAGTGGAGAATATGAGGAAATAATCAACATTCAAGCAGGAAAACCTGTTCTAGTAGAGACCAAACATAAGAAGGGCATTAAAAAACACAACTCTGCGATGATGTCACTCAAACAACTCTAAGATGATGTCGCTCACACACAACTCTGCGATGATGTCGCTCACACACAACTCTGCGATGATGTCGCTCAAACACAACTCTGCGATGATGTCGCTCACATCCAACTCTGCGATGATGTCGCTCACACACAACTCTGCGATGATGTCGCTCACACACAACTCTGCGATGATGTCGCTCACACACAACTCTGCGATGATGTCGCTCACACACAACTCTGCGATGATGTCGCTCACACACAACTCTGCGATGATGTCGCTCACACACAACTCTGCGATGATGTCGCTCACACACAACTCTGCGATGATGTCGCTCAAACACAACTCTGCGATGATGTCGCTCAAACACAACTGCGATGATGTCGCTCAAACACAACTCTGCGATGATGTCGCTCACACACAACTCTGCGATGATGTCGCTCACACACAACTCTGCGATGATGTCCGCTCACACACAACTCTGCGATGATGTCGCTCAAACAAAACTGCGATGATGTCGCTCAAACACAACTCTGCGATGATGTCGCTCACACACAACTCTGCGATGATAACGCTCACACACAACTCTGCGATGATGTCGCTCAAACACAACTCTGCGATGATGTCGCTCAAACACAACTCTGCGATGATGTCGCTCAAACAAAACTGCGATGATGTCGCTCACACACAACTCTGCGATGATGTCGCTCACACACAACTCTGCGATGATGTCGCTCACACACAACTCTGCGATGATGTCGCTCACACACAACTCTGCGATGATGTCGCTCACACACAACTCTGCGATGATGTCGCTCACACACAACTCTGCGATGATGTCGCTCACACACAACTCTGCGATGATGTCGCTCAAACACAACTCTGCGATGATGTCGCTCACACACAACTCAGCGATGATGTCTTTTAATCAACTCTGCGAAGATGTCGCTCAAACACAACTCTGCGATGATGTCGCTCACACACAACTCTGCGATGATGTCGCTCACACACAACTCTGCGATGATGTCGCTCACACACAACTCTGCGATGATGTCGCTCACACACAACTCTGCGATGATGTCGCTCACACACAACTCTGCGATGATGTCGCTCACACACAACTCTGCGATATGATGTCGCTCACACACAACTCTGCAATATGATGTCGCTCACACACAACTCTGCGATGATGTCGCTCCCACACAACTCTGTGATGATGTCTTTTAAATACAACTCTGCGATGATGTCGCTCACACTAGGGGTGTGAACCTACACTGGTCTCACGGTTCGGTTCGATTACGATTATCATTTCATCGATTCAGTTCAATTCGATATCTCAATGCATTGCCATGCACCGCATCCTCAATTTTCAATTTGACTTCAAAGTGATGTGTGCGTACGCGTGCCCACGTGTGTGTGCGTGTTCGCCTGTTCGGGAAGTCAGAGTGACATTCCAGTTTATGTTTCAAGGGAGTAACGCCTGTTTATGCCATCAAGAAAATTAAATTCTGTCAAATCAACTTTGTTTGAAAGAAATGTGCATTTAAAAGCAGCGCTCATTCATCGGTGTATAATGTTACCAGATGCGCGCATCAACCGTCGCCGAGTCCATGTTGAAGGTGACGATCATCCATTTATAATCACGCGTAACAACACAGAATAATTGTAATTTGACCATCGAGTGCAGATGCTTAAATCAGAGAACATTATTAGTGCGGGTGGATGATGTTTTTGGCTGTGGACTCGGAGCTCATCTTACTCTAAAGCATTCAGACTCTGCAGGCGTTAACAGCTCAGGTGAACACGGCTAACGTGGTTTATCAAGTTAGTGGTATTACCTCCTGAATATTCTATTAGTGCATGACATGAGCGCACACAGCGGGCGCGTGTCTTCTCCAGGTCTGCTTACCAGGTTGTTCATAAAGCCATATGTGCCCAGATGTAGGCTTTTAAAGTAGTTGGAGCATGTTTAATCACTCGCACTCGTGTCTCGTTTCCCTTTGTCAGTGTACGCTACTGCGACAAAGCACATACGCGATAAATGACGTCAGAAAAGTGTCAGTACATTATAATCGGTTATGGTCTATTACTGAACCGATACCGAATCGTCCTCGTCTGCATCGCGATGCACCGTAGAAACGATAATTTCGACACCCCTAGCTTACACACAACTCTGCGATGATGTCGCTCACACACAACTCTGCGATGATGTCGCTTACACACAACTCTGCGATGATGTCGCTCAAACACAACTCTGTGATGATGTCGCTCACACACAACTCTGCGATGATGTCGCTTACACACAACTCTGCGATGATGTCGCTCAAACACAACTCTGCGATGATGTCGCTCAAACACAACTCTGCGATGATGTCGCTTACACACAACTCTGCGATGATGTCGCTTACACACAACTCTGCGATGATGTCGCTTACACACAACTCTGCGATGATGTCGCTCAAACACAACTCTGCGATGATGTCGCTCAAACACAACTCTGCGATGATGTCGCTCACACACAACTCTGCGATGATGTCGCTCACACACAACTCTGCGATGATGTCGCTCAAACACAACTCTGCGATGATGTCGCTCACACACAACTCTGCGATGATGTCGCTTACACACAACTCTGCGATGATGTCGCTTACACACAACTCTGCGATGATGTCGCTCAAACACAACTCTGCGATGATGTCGCTCACACACAACTCTGCGATGATGTCGCTTACACACAACTCTGCGATGATGTCGCTTACACACAACTCTGCGATGATGTCGCTTACACACAACTCTGCGATGATGTCGCTCAAACACAACTCTGTGATGATGTCGCTCAAACACAACTCTGTGATGATGTCGCTCACACACAACTCTGCGATGATGTCGCTCACACACAACTCTGCGATGATGTCGCTCAAACACAACTCTGTGATGTCGCTCACACACAACTCTGCGATGATGTCGCTCACACACAACTCTGCGATGATGTCGCTAAAACACAACTATGCGATGATGTCGCTCACACACAACTCTGCGATGACGTCGCTCAAACTCAACTCTGCGATGATGTCGCTCACACACAACTCTGCGATGATGTCGCTCAAACTCAACTCTGCGATGATGTCGCTCACACACAACTCTGCGATGATGTCGCTCACACCATAACTCTGCGATGATGTCACTCACACATAACTCTGCGATGATGTCGCTCACACACACAACTCTGCGATGATGTCGCTCAACACAACTCCTGCGATGATGTCACTCAAACACAACTCTGCGATGATGTCGCTCAAAACACAACTCTGCGATGATGTCGCTCACACACAACTCTGCGATGATGTCGCTCAAACACAACTCTGCGATGATGTCGCTCAAACACAACTCTGCGATGATGTCGCTCACACACACACAACTCTGCGATGATGACGCTCACACACAACACTGCGATGATGTCGCTCACACACAACTCTGCGATGATGTCGCTCAAACACAACTTAGCGATGATGTCGCTCACACACAACACTGCGATGATGTCGCTCACACACAACTCTGCGATGATGTCGCTCAAACACAACTTAGCGATGATGACGCTCACACACAACTCTGCGATGATGTCGCTCAAACACAACTCTGCGATGATGTCGCTCACACACAACTCTGCGATGATGTCGCTCAAACACAACTTAGCGATGATGTCGCTCACACACAACTCTGCGATGATGTCGCTCACACACAACTCTGCGATGATGTCGCCTCAAACACAACTTTGTGATGATGTCGCTCACACACAACTCTGCGATGATGTCGCTCACACACAACTCCTGCGATGATGTGTGCGAATGTTCGTAGAGCGATGGTTTCGGAGAACAGACTCGCTGAACTGCTGATAACGACAGAATTGCGTCTATAGTTGGCGAACGATGCTTTCGGTAAACAGAGCGTTACTGATAGACTGGGAAGAGAGGAGCCGCAACAGTGGAGAAATAAGGAAATAATCAACATTCAAGCAGGAAAACCTGTTCTAGTAGAGACCAAACACAAGAAGGGCATTAAAAAAAAATACATTATACAAAGAGAAACGTCTCTCTTCAAAGTCGTTTCAGCTTTTATTGGAGAAGGAATTCCTGAAACACAAAGCAAGTCCAGTTTGATTTGATTTATCCGTCCGTCAGATTGGGACGGGACCGGCTGTGTGTATGAGTGTGTGTGTGTTGTGTGAGTGTGTGTGTGTGTGTGTGTGTGAGTGTGTGTGTATGTGTTTGTGTGTGTGTGTGAGACCATAGTACGTGATGGACATGTTTCCTTTCAGAAGAGATGTTCGTTCTTCTGCCTGTCACTTCCTGTTCTCCAGAAATCAGGGAGAAGCTTCAACCATCCTGACCGCTCCGAAACGACCGGCTGCGTCCCAAACAAACATCTCAGCCCCCCCAAACCCATTTAATTGAGAAGATTGATCGGTCCAGACTAAAGAAAGACATACTATAAAGAGTCAGATTCAGAGTTAAAGGAATGTTCCTGCAAGATTTAATCAGAAATGATTCTTTAAGTGAATGAATCATTTATAATGACATAGAGAGGCTCAACCGAAACTCATGCAACGATAAACCGTTTTTTCAGGTTGACGACTTCCCAGTCCAATAGTAACGTTACACAAACCTTCACTGGAACAAATAAACTACATTCCCATCATAATTTATGCAAACACCTTTATTTGCCCTGTTCTATTTTTGACACACTGCATTTACCAACCAAGACTGAAAAACATTCATAAATTAACTAAAATAGATTTATATATATATTACACGTATACACAATAAATAAAATATAATAAAAATATACATTTAATAAATAATACATTTACTTTTTTACTCATTTTTAATTAATTATTCTTCTAAATATTATTGTTTATTTCATGATATACTGTATATATAATAACTGTGATTTATAAATATATATGTAT
>CM060625.1:23991036-24043536 GCA_030578275.1 Meda fulgida
CACGTTTATAACATCAGCGGCCCTTAATCTGCACGTTTATAATATCAGCGGCCTTTAATCTGCACGTTTATGATATCAGCGCCCCTTAATCTGCACGTTTATGATATCAGCGGCCCTTAATCTGCACGTTTATAATATTACCGGCCCTTAATCTGCACGTTTACACACACCAGCCGACATTTGGTGTTTTTGCTCACACCCAAAAAGGGGCAAATTTGACAAGCTATAATAAATGATCTGGTATTTTGAGCTGAAATTTCACACACAAATTCTGAGGACACCTTATATTTATATTACATCTTGTGAAAAGGGGCATAATGTCACCTTTGAGTCACTCTTTTAACAACCCAACACTAGCAGCTACAGATGTATTTTATTCAGACATCATTATTCCATCATCACACATCCATAACATGCATTGTTTACAAGCATCTAAAGGTTAATCACACTCATCTAATGATCTCCTGTGTTTGGTTTAAAAAAAATGCAATGCAAAGCAATGCAAAAAACCAATGCAATGCAATGCAATGTGAGCTCATTTTCTGCGAACGCTCTGGCATTTCAAACGAACGCAGTCGCATGTCACCGCATCAAGCAGAAAATAACTAGATCTTCGTGATTAAGGCCTGTTATGGACTGGAATCAAGTGCTGCAGACACTCATACACAATTCATATACTTTAATAAACTTCATATATCAGGAGCTAGAAAAGAAATCAACTCAATAAAGACCTCAATATGAACTGAAGCCTTTCTCAAACGATCAAATGCTTTAGTATACCAGAGGTTCAAAATGCCATGAAACAATGAACGGATTCAGCAAACAAATGAACCGATTCACTAAAAAGAAGCATACTGCATTGATATAATGCTGTGAATGCCATGCATTTTGACGAAAAACATGTAATGTTTTATGGAAAAGTTAAGTTAAAACAGCTAAAAATCGAAATGTCAGCTAATATCACATTTATTAATTTGAATTAATAAATTAATCCGTGATTCTCACGGCCCTGGATATATGAGAGAATTTCAATAGTGTGATTTCCAGACATTGTGGAAATTAACAACTTCTCAAATTTACAGAAATTTTTATAAATCTTACAATTTTGGAAATTATTAAAATCTTAAAAGTCTAGGAAATAATAAACTTAAAGAACTAAGGAAAGTCATAACATTTAAAAATGTTATGGAAATTAATTCAATTTTAAGTTAGGGAAAGTAATATAATCTTAAAGTCTTGGAAAATAAATTCTTAAAAAGTAATGGAAGTTATTAAAATCTTAAAACATTTTGGAAATCAATAATATGGCTTGAAAAATAATAATCTTAAAGAATTACGGAAATTCATAAATTCTTTAAAAAAGTTATGGGAATTAATAACAATTTAATTAATGGGAATTATTAAAATCTTAAAGTCTTGGAAAATAAATTCTTAAAAAGTTATGGAAATTAATAAAATCATAAAAAGTCAAAGAAATTAATAAAATCTCAGAAAGTCATGGAAATGAATTAAGTCTTAAATTCATGGCAAATTAATAATAACATTTTAAGAAGTCATGACAATTAATAAAAACATTTACAGTATAATAAATATTTTTTTTCTAGACAAGTCAAGCTCTATCATTTTATCAAGTGAAAATAGCCATTTATGAGTAAAATAATAATAATAATAAAAGATTAGAAAAAGGTAAACCCTTAAGAACATTAAGTTTTTAAATCTTTAGGACTTGAATTATATAACAATTTAATTCAATTATTTTTACTATATTGCTAGTTTCTGTAAATAATAAAGTTTGAAATGAGCAGTTTTATGATTAGTAGTGAAAAAGCCTGTATTTTAAGGAGAAACAAACTACACTCTTAAAAATAAAGGTTCCAAAATAGGGGTCATAGAAGAACCATTTTGGTTCCCAAAAAACCTTTTAGTGAATCGTTCTAAAAAGAACCATTTTCTGAGATGATTTGGCCTCATTCCACCTCGTGTCAGAAACCCACAATCAATGTTTTATTAACTTTGAGAAAGGTTTGTGTAAGATAAATAATCATTCTGTTAAATGTTATGTAATGGTTCTTTATCTGCATCATTGACTCCATAAAGAACCATTTTGTTCCACAAAAGTTTATTTATAGTGGAAAAAGGTTCTTTAGATTATTAATTTGTTCAAAAAATGGTTCTTTTTACAACGATTCACTGAAAGGTTTTTTGGGAACCAAAATGGTTCTTCTATGACCCGTATTTTGGAACCTTTATTTTTAAGAGTGAACGTTCAACTAAAGCTTCCTGCGAGTCTCCCAGAAGTCATGAGTAAAGTATAGTTTTACTGTGGTAAATCAGTGTCATGTGAGCAGGGTGATCTGTGGGCGAGAGGAGAGTTATTACAGCAGGAACAGGCGTATGTTTCTGTCACGCTTCTCTTCCCGAGGGATTTTCCTCATCTCCTGGTCTCCGGCCCGCTGCGCGCCGCAGAGTTTAATACAGTCCTGCGCTGGCGAACTCATCCTCATCTTACTCCCCGAGAGCGTGATAGATGGCGTGTGCGTTAGACTGGTTTGCATGAGCACATTCGGTCTGTTTGTTTGCGAGGCGAGTCGTGGATCTATTAACTGTGTAATTCAGCTGGAGTTCATCAGTCTGCAGGAGTGTCACTTAAAGCAACAGTACATGCTAAAATAACATTCGCTTACTCCAAACCTGTCGCACTCGATCTCCTCCACTTCTGTGTCTGACTGGGTTTAGACTCTTTTATCAAGTAAAAGTCCTTTAGTATATTGTGGAAACGTCAGCTCGAGCTTCTCGTGTCTTTCTGCTTTCAAATCTGCACTGATATTATCAAGTAAACGTAAGAATAACTTTGATATTGTTAGTAATATTTCAGCTGGACTGAAGCAGGTTTACTTGATTATCATTTATTATAAAAATCAAGATCTACGTGATTGTTTGTATACTTTTTTAAAAAATAAATAAATGAAGTATAAATTATGAAAGTGTGCTCTATTAAATACAATCTACAAATAGGTAACATTAAATATAAAATATTCATATTAAATATGAGGGTTCTGTAAGTTGTGTTTTCAGCAGAAGATTGAACAACTCTAAAAACAACATTACTTATTAGCCTATACAAACCTGTTTTTATTTCTGTCATAATGCTACAAAAGTTTAGAGCTAATATTTGTATTTTTTAACATAAAAAGTATTTTAGTATTTCATTTTATTGTATTGTGTCACCATTATGGTGATCAGTGTTTGCTTGTGTTGGCCTCTTGTCCCTTGACTTTTAATGTTTGTCTTCTTTGTAACAGTGTGTTTAGGAAACACATGTGCATTAGCATGAGATCAGGTGATGCTACTCAAGTCAAACATTTATTTATATTGCGATTTTACAATACAGAGTGTTTCAAAGCAGCTTTACAGAGATAATAAAGCAAAAAAGTTTGTTTCTGCTGTACAGCAGATCTAGAAGAAATTAGTTTCTTAGTCCAGTTTAAGTTCGTTCAGCAATTTTTTCTTAATTTAGTTCATTTATATATATATATATATATATATATATATATATATAGCCGGTCTAGAAAAAAACGTGATGTCATCGTCCAGTTCAGTTTTCATATAATGGTGTCAATGCAGGCAATAGTGGTAGTGATGCATGATATATCGGCCGATATGCTCAATTTTTTACACATCGGTATCGTTCCGATGTCAAAATGGGGCCGATGTGAACAGGCCGATAATCATTCCTGTGTATTTGACGTGTGTGTAGGCTTATGTGGGGGCGGGGATGTTTGTTTTTGCACGAGCGCATACATTACACACATAATGTGCTGAAGCAGGTGCTGGAGGCGGCAAGTTACGGCACTCTGCCTTGTTCTGACCGACCATCAAAGTATTTTCGCGCTGGAGTTACGGGGTAATGATGTAGCAATTAAATCACCTCAGACACACAGGTAAGTTAGCCTACATGTTTCATAGTGATTGCTTTTGTTAGATTATTGAATAATGGCATACTCTCAGGGGGAAAATGATGGTGAAAATGATCAAGGTAAGAATGACACACGACACGGGTGAATAAAAAGATAATCTTTAAAATCCAGTAATAGCTAGCGGTAGCCTTTAGCTAGCGATGCTACTTCAGAAACTAGAAACGACAGGTTTCGAGCCATAATCAACAACTTATCTAGTAACAAGCGCTGCATTAGAGCAGGCTTGTAGGATATCTTACATTCACAGCCCGTAATACAACGCTACATGTAGCCTACAACTGAAATAAAATGCTAGCTCTCGCTTGTCAGTGACAGTCCACTGACTGAAAACTACGCGAGTTGGTTGGAGCCGCAACGGCACACCCATTATACACCAGCAGCAGGAAGCAGTAATTTAGAGCCTAACGTTACCTTTTGTTGAACCCTGGTTAAAATCCATGTCAAACAACCGAAGAAAATCCATTAAAATGCAGAACTACTAGATACAGTTCTTTAGGGACACCTAATCTGTAGCCCTGCCTTAGCTCTGAGACTATTATGAACAGCTGCGAGCGACGTCAAGATTGCAATGCTGGAATATGTTGTGTGTGTGTGTGTGTGTGTGTGTGTGTGTGTAAGAGAGAGAGCGAGAGAGAGGCGCGGGCGCGATCGAACAGTGGAAACATAATACTCCGTCATTTTGTTCATACAGGACATTCCAACTATTCTCACTACTTCAACTTATTGTTTATACACGTGAAGCCATTTTTATCATAGTGAGTCTAATAGGGTTAATATTGCTTACATTTTAAGTGTTATCATAACATTGTGCTATAAAATAGAAGTTAAGGTCTTTTGCCTTAGTAGGACAGTACTGTACTTTAAAGTTTTGAGCTGTTGTACAATGTTCACAGAATACAGTGACTTGGTCTCAAGCGAGTTAGATGTTTATTGAGAATACTCAGGGTTGGCTTATTCATAGTGTGAATTCAGGACACACTTGATATGTCCTTTATAAAAATGTATTTTTATATAAATATTTATTTTTTTCTTCTGAAAATCTGATGACATATTTTGCACACAGGTAAAGGTGCCCAATATCAGTCATTTCTGACAATAAATTACAAAAGTAAAAAAAAAAATATATATATATTGTTTTGGAAAATAGCTCTTTATTTGATTATCATAAAAATGTGTTTTCTATACAGAGATATCGACATCGGTAAATATCGGTATCAGCCATAACAGCAATATTAATATCGGTTATCGGTATCGGCCAAAATTTTCACATCGGTGCATCACTAAATAGTGGCATATAATTCAACATATATTCACAGTGAGTCAGATATTTTTAATTCTGTATTTGGATGGAAGTGCTGATTATACAGTCCCTCCAGAAAAACGTGATTATGCGATCGCATAATTCAATGCATAATCAGCATATTTAAAATTGATTTCCGCGAAAAATATGTGGGTCTCGCATGATTTCATAATCCCCGCATTTTCGTTGCAAAAAAAGTCACACATATCTTAGCAGAAAGTTGAAAAATGTTGTTAACTTCACACAAGAGCAGCCGCCCCCCATGGGAACGCTATGAAGTGACGTAATTACGCGACGTGAACATCATCGAAAAGCTGCAAACCCTGCGAATAAGCCATGAAATTACAGTTATGAGTGTTATGAATGTACAGTTACAATGAAGCCGCGATGATGAAGCCGCAAATCAGTCTCGTTTACCAACAAAATAAGCACAAAAGACCGTTTCCCGGTGTGTCACATGATGTAAATGGTTACAGTAAGAGATTGCACTTGTGCATTGGATGGAAGCACTTCTTTTAACAGAACTGTAAAACAGGAAGCACACCTTTTTTATATTTTATTTATTCATTTTTACAGAAGTTGTAGCATACTCCTTTCGTAAAGCTACAGAACTTGTTTGGCTCAAACCATCAGCTCATCCATTACTGCCAGCGAGTGACCGGGTCCCAACAGGCCCGGCACAAATGCCACTTCCACTCCAATAACACACACACACACACACACACACACAGCGGCCGGCAGACCCTTGGGCGCACAGACGTGTCCACAGACGTTTCCTTCATGATACAGCAGAATCAAGGTTATATGTCTGTGCTTGCAAGAGCTTTATCGTAAATCACTGTGAAATTGCCATGATGGTTATTCAGGAAGGCAATGGAGCGCCACCCCGTGTTGCTGGCGTCTGCTTCATAAATAAGCACTCGTGGGTCCCGGACACCTCTTTTCATTAAGAGCTCCATCAAGAGTGTGTGTTTTCATTCACGCCGGCATGTCAGAACATTTCATTTCGATGCATGCAAGAATTGATGACTCTCACGCATCCGCTACAGGTCACTTTGCTGGAAAGCCATCTATCCGAGGACGTCTCTGGAGCGAATGCAAAGAAACGCATGTGTCTGGATCGCTGTGAAGTCGAGTGTGTGTGTGTGTGTGTGTGTGTGTGTGTGTGGCCCGAGGCGATGACAAGGCGATCAAACCGCACATGTCAAATATAAATTGCTTTGACCTTTTTTCCTCTCAGACTCGTGGCTCTGTGTCGGCAGGGGACGTTTTTAATATGAACCGAAAATAGTGTGAAAGTCTGCAAAATATTAGAGGGATGGAAAATGCAGGAAAATAACGAAGGTGAGTTTTATTCTCTGTGGGACAAACTCAAATGATCCTGAATATTTTATGCAGTTTCCCCACGGATGCAAAAAAAAAAAGGTAACCTTGAACGCAATATGTAGGTATGCTGACCGGTCAGATTTAATGCTTTCCAATGCATCTTTTTTACGTGACAAATTCTTTGTGCTGTATGATATTTAATAAGATATTGATCAAATTTAAACAAGCGATATATGCTAAGCAAATAAGATGTGTTCTTTTGGGAATGAGTCTCATTATAAAAAAGCATGCATCATTTAATGGTTCTGTGTTATTTGCTTTGGCAAGGTCAAAGAGCACTTTTCTAAATTAGCTACAGCCTATATTCTCCATCTGGATCCATATTTTGTATTATTTCTCTTTATTAGTGGCGTTTGCTGAGCAAAGCATCACTTTAACTGATGCTCAACACCAGACCACAAAGAAACCATCACAGTCAAAATAAATGTATTCAGACAGCTTCAACATTTCTCACATTATCACAGTTTATTCGCTATAGTTTCGAAAATGGTAATAAAATATGACAATAGTTGATTGATATTTCAGTGGTTTTGTCCGTCCTTCTGTTAGACTCTCACACATGAATTATGTTGAATATCTGTCAGCTGGTAAATTTAACTACACTATTAGATAATACCAGTTTAGCTCCACCAGTGACCAAGCAATGCTTCATGTTGTTCAGTCTGTGTGTAAAAGAGCATTAGCAGTTACAGAAAAACACTGAAGAAAACATGATCAGATCAAAGTGTCTGAATAATATTTGCTCCCAATTTTTTTTATATTTACTGGTAGTCACTGTATGAAGAATTTATGGGTATAATATGTCACAGTTTACTTTATTTTGCTCTCCTCACTTACATAAATATCTATAAACTATAGTGTCCTGCACACACTAAATATCACAAATTATATCTGGTGTCTTGATAAAGAAAATTAAAAAAAAGAGTATTTGGAATGATTGCGGGTGATTTCATATCTATAATAGCATGCATTGTTGAATGATTTTCAAAATAAACCGTGGTCTTTAAATAAGGAGTTTGGCCCAAATGTACCCAGAACTGGATTGCCGCCTGAAAGCCTCCAGTACGGATCCGAACAGCAACAGCTTGCCTGGATGACTGATGAATAATCCTTCAAGGATCATAATCTAGCATAATTAAAACATAATGCAATATGTTGTTTTCCGCCGTTAGTTTTCACCTCTTCCTCGCGGCACCTGAATCGACCCGTGACATGTTACAATTAGCGTGATTTGACGCGCGCCATGACATCTGCGTGGTGAGCGGCTTTAGTCACCAGTTACTATGGTGAAGTGCTATTTTCTCTCCGAGCCAAAAGCCACCCATTTGCTGGAAGAATGCTTTTACCTTCTGCTTATACATTAGCTCCATTAGATAGAGTACAGAAAGCCCTTTTTCCTGCATGCGCTCCTTTTGTCTGCCTGTTGCCATGACAACACATCATACCAAACAATACGGAGACTTTGGGAAGATGGGTCACCGAGGAGCGTTTGGGTTCGTGCCGATTACGCCACTCAACATCTGAGTTAGAGATCTCAAGTCTCTCCTCACCACTGCAAAAAATAACAAAACGTTTCTCTACAGCAGACACATTCATCTCTGAGAGTGTTTTTATACTTAAAGGAAGACTTTTTTTGGAAATAGGCTCAGTTTACAACTAGAGGTAAATAATTGTACCGTTTTTGAATCCATTCAGCCGATCTCAGGGTCTGGCGGTAGCACTTTTAGCATAGCTTAGCATAGATCATTGAATCGGATTAGACCGTTAGCATCTCTCTCAAAAAAATGACCAAAGAGTTTCGATATTTTTCCTATTTAAAACTTGCCTCATCGTGTACCAAGACCGACGGAAAATGAAAAGTTGCGATATTCTAGGCCAATATGGCTAGGAACTATACTCTCATTCCTGCGTAATAATCAATGAGCTTTGCTGCCGTATCATGGGTGAGCAGCGCAATGATATTACGCAGCGCCTAATATTTTGAGCCTATTTCCAAAAAAAGTGCAGTGTTCCTTTAAAGAAGGAGTGACAGATAAAAATGCCATCGCTAACTTAATTCCTGAAACATTTAAAGCAGTAATAGAAAATGAAGACAGACGAAACAGAAGATGCTGGGGTTTAAAAGACGATCAATATTCAGTCTGTTATCGATTTAACTTCACTGACAACTTCTGATGAGAACAAACTAAAACTTTGCAACATCGACACTGTTATTGAACTGAATTGAATCAACATTGAACTAAATGGAAGTGAATAATGGCACTGTTGTCTTCAGTAGAGCTGCTTTATCGCGATTATGATTAAATTCATAATCATAATTTATTAATTTTACAACATTAACACTTATTTCTCTGTTTTATTAAGCTGCTTTGAAACTATTTACTGTATAAAGCACTATAGAATCAAACTCTGTTGGGAAAAGTTTTAAAAGCAATGCATTACAATATTGCGTTACTCCTTTAAAAAGTAACTAATTGCGCTTCTCAGTTATTTTTTACGGAAGCAATGACAAAAGTAACGTAACATTATTTTCCATAAAAAGTAACTGTTACTTACAAGTCATTTGGTTATTTGTCACTTCAGTTACTTTTGCAATAGCCCCTATAAAGTAACTAATTGTGTTATTATTTTCTATTATTTTCCAAGTTACTGTTACGTTACTTCCTAAAAAGTAACGGTTACTTACAAGATGGTTATTTTTCACTTCAGTTACTTTTGCAATAGCCCCTATAAAGTAACTAAATTCCTTACTTAGTTACCTTTTATGGAAAATAATGTTGTTATTTTTCCATTTCTTCCTAAAAAGTAACGGTGTTACTTGGTTACTTTTTATAGAACGTAATGTGTTATGTTACTTTTTCTCACCAGGGCTGGACTTTGTTTTTAACATAATATTTTTAGCTAACCAAAAACCTTTCACACCAAAAGTGAAATGAATAAGCCTCGGGCTGAAGCACATGCAGATTCACGCCTGTACACTAGAGGGCGCCGCTCAAACTAACATTGCTGTTCTGCCATCCTAACTTTGTTACTTATTTGAAAAAGTAACTCATATTTTGCTGTACATTTAAAAGTAACTAGCTACTTGTAACTTAAAAAAACGAATCTGATTATTTACTTGTAAATCATTATCCCTCAACACTGGAAAGAAATGTGATTTGTGGCTTTATCAACCATGACCTCATACAACATTACCGGAATAGAAACGGATTAAACTAACTAAAGTCAGTGTGCTGGTCAGGATTGGTTTAAGCTGGGTTCCCAGTCTGGCCAGACTAGCTCTGTGAAAACTAGTCTCTCTCCTCATGTTGGACATATTAATGGAAATTTCTGAGGTGAAACTTGTTTAATTTGTCAGACAGTCAGTGAAGAGACGCTCTCATCCTCGGAGGAGGTTTGTAATGAAGAGGAATGAGTGACGCTTCAGTTTTATTCGGAGTGTTTCACAGTCTAGTCTGTGATTTAAAGCATCGATGCAGGCGTTTCCACATCTTTCATAGTTCATTTGACTTAAGTTGAGATCTTTATGTTCCACAAATTTTCCCCTGATGTTTCACTCACAGTTCAGAAATGAATACATAAAGTTGTCATACAGTACAATTTAAATATCCAACTTATTTCTAATGGCACAGTCATTTGTAACTTCAATATGCGATGCATCATTAACCGTAGCAAACTAGTATTTCTTATATTATATTATTTAAAGGTAACATGTCTACGGTTCATTAAGTTAACATTATTGAATGAATTAACTAATATTAAGCCATACATTTGATACAGTTTTTATTAATCTTTGTTAATAAAAATACAGCTGTTCATTTTAATAATGTATTAGTAAATGTTGAATTTAATATTAACTAAGATTAATAAATGCCGAAGAAGTATTTGTCATTCTTATTTCATGTTAACTAATGAACCGTATTGTAAAGTGTTACCTATTTAAATGTATATTGTCATAATTATAAGCGCAATGATTTGTGTAACGCAAATAATTTTACTGTTTGCACTTTGTTATTCTTTTATAATTTAGTGGCGAATGAATCGGAAGTTTGACAGAATAAGTTGCATAGAGCTATAAAATGCATGAGATCAGATTGAGAAATAATTGAGTTCATATTGCAAACATTTGGTATGAGACAAATATGAGACATTTTTGAGATCCAATAAGTTTCAGGAAATTCTCCATTTGCTCTTCGTTTCATCTTTGTACTAAATAAAGGAAATAGGTGATATTTTGAAGTTTTGTTCATTTTCCAGACTTGACATTTTCATCGTTTAATCTCATAGGTAATTATGTTTTACTGCGGTAATGCTCACTTTGATCATTTACGGTCCTCGAATATTTGGGACACATTTGATTAAACACACAGCAGGCTGCAAACCCCAAATAAAAGCAGCGGCATAAATAAACTGATAACAGCCGGCAAGCGCAGCTAATAATTGAGCGCTCGACCCCGGAGACGACTTCTTGAGTGAATGAAGCACTAATGAACGATTCTCACAATGAAAGACACTGCAATGAGATTCAAAAGGCAAAGAAATGGAGGAATCTGAGAGCTCGTTCAGTCCAAATCCGATTATTTGTGCAAAGGGTCTCATTCATGAAACACGAGCAGAACTGTTGTGTAAATCGTGTGTAAAGTTTTTCTGCCGTAAATTTTCGGATTCATTAAAATGCTCGTATTTTCCAAATGTTAGTTGGTACGAAAGAAATCGACACCTGCTCCCAGCCACGCGCAAATACTGCGTCTAACATCCGAACGTTTTGCTCATTAATAAGGCTGCATTTTAATTCAGTTTAATCGGGTATATATTTACACGGCATTTTGAAAAAAATATTATATATAGTAATTACATACGCTTTTTCTTTTTACTTATATTATGAGAGCCAGTAAAAGCATCTGCAAATGGAACACTTTAATCAAATAATGAATTGCTTTCAATAGGGCTGGGCAAACTAATAGCCCCTTAATTGTTTCCTATAAAATGGCCAAAATCAGGCAAACAAGAAACATTTACGATGGCTGATATGCGCTTTTGCAAGATTTGGCAGATAGAGCGCTGCCCAAAAGCCGTATTTTCAGAGACCGCGCAGATTTACTTGCCGAGAATGATGACTGATTAATTAGTCGTCTCAGGATACCCAGACCTTTTCTTTTGCATTTAGTGTCATAATATGATTCCCATATATAGTTTTCAGTCAGATTTAATAGGCGGGATTTATGGTAATTGACAATGAGCGTGCACGTGCGTCCCATTTACGACTGATTGGAATTCATTAACACACAAACACATTTCACTATCACATCTGACGTTTACGAAGTATTTGTGAATCAGGAGAAGAGTTTTCGGGAAGGTCTCTTTACGCGCAAATCACGAACATATTTACTCGTATATTTACGACTGTTTCATGAATGAGACCCAATGTGTGTAACAATGCACTGAGTGACAGCCTTTCAGTGCGCAGAGACGCTGTTTATTACATTAGTTTACTTAAAATGTCCTCGTTTTTATGCATGCTAAGCACTTATTTATATAGCAACAAATAAATCAAAATAAATAAATGACGATAATACTGCATATTGCGTTATTGAGCCACTCAAAATGACCTTCACTGTGACAGTCCTACGACCAATTTGCGATAATATAAAGAAATTGAAGGAATGAAGAAATCACTGGTGTTTCTGACGTCACAAACGACCTTGTAACCAATCAGATCAACGTGTGCTCGTCAACCAGTGGATCTCTGAGTGAGTGAGTGGAGGCGGGGCTCATTTGCATATTCATAGAACCGTGAATACTAAATGAGGCAAAGGTGTCAAGTTACATTCAAGATATTTTAAGGAATTAATTATTTTTTTCAAGGAAAAAACTTTAAAATGTCCTTTTGGTGATCAAAGATTTACTACAGGGGGACTTTAAAATGATTTTGTAAATAAAAGTAAAAAAAAGTAAGTTTTATGAGAAAATCTCAGTCTCATACTTTACAATTACGTTTAATTCAACTTGCTGTTTGTTTGTAATTATTTGTGAAAATTAGTGATTTGAAATGCTTTATGTCAGTATATTATTATCATAATGCAGTGGAAATGTTGTTTGTGTCCGTATGACCTGCAAGTTTCATGTGTTTCGGCTGGAAGCTCCTCATGACGAAGCAGATTTACATCATCACAGTCTGTTTGGCTCTTAAATAAAGAGGAATACAAGTTTTTCCACAGCAACAATAAGCACAGATTTGATTTGGAATACTTGTTCTCTCAGTCACACACACACTCGTTTAATACAATATGCCCTATTTTGAGAAAACGCAGCATCTGTGCTCTATAAATTTGCGAGTGTTATCTTCAGTCAGCTTCACAAAGAGAAGACAAGAGCGAGAAAGAGAGGAAGAACTCACTCATTTCGAGTGATGTCAGCTGCATTCTAATGTCTGATGATTGCATCTCCTCCTAAAATGTCAAGTGCATTTCCATTTAAAGTGCTTGCTTAAACACCCATGAAGAGGGACGCACTGTCGCTCCGTGCATAAAGGCATGAAGGAAATCTCTCAAGAGCCTCCGGCCAAAATCACCTTTTTTCCGCAGCACCTTTAGACAATGCCTGCTAATGCTGCATCTCTCCCTAAAGATAGAAACCCGTCGCAGACTCTGGAGCACCGACACCATCACACACACACACGCACATGTATATATAATTTGTTAACCTCAAAAGACAGGAGCCGTATATTACATATATTATCTCCCTGCAGCGTTGAGTCATGGTTTCAGTCTATATTCCACCATTCATAGTGTGAGAAATTCCAATTTGAACATGCATAATTAAATTCCCACCTGCTAAGTTCAGTTTTTCCGACTGGTTATTGAACATTGCAACACTCAAATGTCAAGTAAAATTCACAATATTAAACTTTCATAGATCTTAGTTAAGGTGAGTGAACAAAATAATATGAGTTTCCTAAAACTAAAAATTTAGTTTCCCATAAAGTTATGAAAACTTGTTGAAAACATCCAGTTTTTAAGTGCTTTCCTGGTCATGTGAATGTTAAAGTCAATAGTTTTATCCCCGAAAACTCCTTAAAAACCTTAAAATGGCTTGAATGTAACAAATTAGTACCCTAAAAAAGCTATAAAGCCACAAAATAAATAAATAATTAAAACCCTAATTGCATTAGCGAGCAGCATGAAGGATTATATCGAGATCAGAAAAGACCAACGATATTTCACTTTGAGTCATTAGATGTGTAAAGTGACACGCTTGAATAAAACTAGAGCTCAGTTACGTGAACAACGCCAACCTGTGCCAACTAATGCGAAGAACCTCCTCCATCATCCATCCATCACACACACCTTTTCCTGAGGCCTATAAACAACATAAATGATGCGTTGTGTGGAAGCATCATAAGGGAGATTTATCGAGTGACACGTTTCGCCGTGCATCAGCCCTCTCCTCTGATACATTTTCTTTAATTAGGTTGCTGATGTAGAAATGTTTGCCGTGATGAAAAGGTAAAGGCACCATAAACAACCAGCATAATGACAGCAGTTTAATGTCCAATTAGATTAAAAGGGTCTGAGAAACAACGGCGCATTGTAGACGGACGCCTTAAGAGACGTTGATGGAAACGCAACGGATTAATTTGTCCCATCGAAACATGTCTTATCAACCGCTCTGAAGTCATCTGAACTCAGGATTGATTTGAAGCTCTGAAGAAAAACCATGTCAAAGTAGTCTGTAAAGTTTATAGGCGCATTTACATGCATGCAACGCCCTTCTGATGCAGAACTTCGCAGCGTGAACGTGCACCGGGGAAAAAAATGGTGCATTTCACATGAAAATGTTCAGTAAATTTCACAAATAATTACAATGATTATAATATCTGAAGTCAAAATAGGCCAATAACAGAACAGAAGCTGTCAGAGGTAACGTAGATGCACGTCATTAGGCTCCTCCCATCATCCAGAACTGACCAATCACACGCCTTCTACTAATGAAACTTCAGTCTGAGACTCTCTTCCGGAGAAGGACTGAAGAATGTGACCCACATCAGAAGCATCTGGCTACAAATCACCCTCATTTAAAGTCCCCCCTGTGGTGAAAATCAAGGTTTTAAATGTTGTTTATGTGTCTAAATGGTGTTTTTTATATGCTTTAATAAGACAAAGCATGTGTAGATTCATAAGTCGACAGCATTGCTGAGTATTTTCTGCTTAAACTGCAGTGAACCAAAGACAGTCTCAAAAACACGGTGTGAAATCGCTGGTGTTTCTGACGTCACAAACGACCTTGTAACCAATCAGATCAACGTGTGCTCGTCAACCAGTGGAGCTCTGAGTGAGTGAGTGAGTGGAGGCGGGGCTCATTTGCATATTCACAGAACCGCGCATACTAAATGAGGCAAATGATGAAATTTTTGTAAGACAGAAATAATGATACTGTGTGGTTGAAAAGTGTCTTCATGACGTGGCTTATGTAGCCTAGTTAACTATTGTTTGCCTGTAGTTAATGAGCACGCATTTCTAAAATTAATATGCATAAGGGTTTCATGACTTTTATTACTTCATAATGGAATTAAGACATTGATTATGAGAGCAGACGAGATCCTGTAATCATGACAGATCATTACCGCACAGATCAAGAGCAGCGTTCCTCTTCAACGCAAGATTACGGTAATTAAGCCTCCTGTCCCGCGAGACCCGCTAACCAACAGCTCCGTCAAACTAACTACTCTTCTCTGACACGGAAGGTCGACGCACAGATGCCGAGCTTCAGATGCTCGTGCGTTCATTGATTCACTATAACAGTCACAGATACGCAGAGCCGGGGCTTCTCAAGCACTGATGTCTCAGCAACACAAACGGTCTGTTCTCGTGCTTTAATCAATGTTATCACTTCACACAGACGGCTCATAAGTGCTTCAGTTTTACCCCACTGGCAAAATTATTTCTGAACTGTCTGCACTTTTAACTGTCGTGGCATTAGTTTATCTACAGCAGCACAATGTTGATGCATTAAAGGAACAGATTGTGATTATAAAGGCGGTTTAATGCTGGAATCAGACCAGCGATCAGACGAGCTCCTAAGAACAAAAATGTTCGGTTCCCGTTAAGTTATAAAAAACGTTATTTCTGAGTGTTCTCTGAACGTCCAAAACATTAAGGGAATGTTCATTTTATCATTTTGCAAATATCATAGGAACGTTAGCCTACTTTTGAATGTTCTCTAAACGTTATAGAAGTAACACGAATGTCCAACTAAGACAATTTTTAAAGTCGCCCTGTGTTAATACCAGCGTTTAATGTTGTTTATACGTCTATGTGGTGTTTTTAAAACGCTTTAAGATAAAGCATGTGTAAGTTCATAAGTGGACAGCATTGCTGAGTATTTTCTGCTTAAAACTGCAGTGAACCAAAGACAGTCTCAAAAACACGCTTTGAAATCGCTGGTGTTTCTGACGTCACAAACGACCTTGTAACCAATCAGATCAACGTGTGCTCGTCAACCAGTGGATCTCTGAGTGAGTGAGTGGAGGCGGGGCTCATTTGCATATTCACAGGACCGCGCATACTAGATGAGGCAAGGGTGTCAAGTTACATTCAAGATATTTTTAGGCATGAAGAATTTTTTTCTTTAAAAATGTGATTTTGGTGAACAAAGATGAGTTTTAAGGGATAAAATTATTGACTACAGGGGGACTTACACATTTACACAAAAAAAACACATTTTCGAGGACATTATTAAAGACCAGATAACTGAACACTTTGAAACCTTCTGAGAACATTTCCTGTTTGCTGGGTTTTTATCATCCTCTGCACTTCTGTTTTGAGGTCAGTAAGATTTTTTAAAGTGTTTGAAAAAAGTCTCTTCTGCTTACAAGGCAGCATTAATGCAGTAAAATAGTGTAATATTATTCTAATGTAAATCTGCTGTTTTCTATGTGAATATCTAGTAAAGTGTAATTTATTCCTGTGATCAAAGCTGAATTTTCAGCATCATTACTCCAGTCTTCAGTGTCACATGATCCTTCAGAAATCAGGATATTATGATGATCTGATGCTCAAGAAACATTTATGATTATCAATGTTGAAAACAGTCATATTTGTGTTGCTTTTTATTTCTCATGATTCTTTGATGAATAGAAAGTTCAAAAGAACAGCGTTTATTTGAAATACAATCTTTTGTGAAGATGTAAAAAAAAAAGCCTTTACTGTCACTTTTGATCAACTTAATGTGTCCATATTAAAAGTATTAATTAGCATGTATATATTCCCTGATCAGCACTGGCTACTGAACGGAAACGCAAACACTGAACTCCTCAAAAGTGCCTCTTGTAATCATAATCTGGAGCAGGAGGCGTTTATCAGATGAGGAGGAGAACAGAGGAATCATTACGGTATTCGGACTCCGCTGGGAATCGAGCGCAAGGAAACAATGCACTGCGGACTGAGACGGGGGAAAAAAGTTAATTACACAGGTAAGCCTCGGGGTGCATGTAAAGCGCCTGTGGAAGAGGAACATCCTCCATCGACGACCTCGAGCTACACTCGCTGCTTACCGAGACAGAAAATGTGATTGCCTTTTGGAATTTCACCGGAAAATTTGTATTTTAGCTTCAGGACACAAAGTCACCCGGAACGCATTAGAATAACTGCGTGTTTTTACATTGGGGGGCGGGGAAAGGGGCGGAGCTACAGAACAACTCAAAATAGATTTAATTTGGAGACTTTTTAGAATTGCAACTGATTGCTTGATATTAAAATTCAGGAGATGTCAGACGTCAAATGGTTTTAATACAAAGTAATTGATCTTAGCTTTCTCTCTGAGACAGGCTTAGTAAGTAAACGCAGTAAAACCCTGCAGAATCTCTGGAATATTAATGCTGATCATTAAGGCAACAAAACACTGATTATTTGTCTTTCTTACCAAATAAAAATCCATCTTCCGACGTCTAAAGTTGTGTAGTGTGAAGTAGGCATAATGGCTGCTTCACGACCAATTTATAAGTTTCGTGCGACTGACACTAGGGGGCGAAATGCGACAATCGTATGTGAATGTGGTGTGCAGTGGAAAGATGGTTCGAGTCAGTGACACCGTAACCAGGGACGTGCACGGGGGGGTTGCTCAGGTTGCCCGGGCAACTGCCCATATGCCCTTCTCGACTAACGTTGCCCTTCCGAGAAAAAAAAAAAAAATCGTACAATGGACGCAGAATTTCACGTAGGCCTAGATAAAAAAAAATGAAAAAAAGAAAATCGTACAATGGATGCAGAATTTCACGTAGGCCTAGATAAAAAAAAAAAAGATAAATCGCAAAGCCTCATTCACTTCCATTCGGGCACCGAAAGTGAAAGCCAGTAGGGGAAGGCCAAACTCTGTTTACCGCTGCAAGTCAGTCAACTAACTTTACGCAATCATACTACAAATCATGAGTAGTTGCCCAGTTACCAAATGTACCATCAGAACTGAATACGAGCAAGAAGCACAACTGAATGTACGGGAAGCCAAAAGGTTAAAAAATGATTATTTTTTTCCGAAAACGAAGCGTTTTTTATTTATTTATTAATTTTATTAGAAGCGAGTTTTTCCCCATCTGTCAATTCAATCCAGATTATTTCTTTTCAAATTAAAAAAATTAAAAAATAATAATAATAAAAAAACAAACAATAATATGAGGAACTTTTTTTCTCATGTGTATTTTGGTGACATTTAACATATTAATACATTTTGTATACTGTTTACAAAGTTGTATATCATAAACCTGTCATCTCTGACGTTTTGCAATCTTTATAAATAATAATAAGACCATAATATGAGGCATTGAGTTTGGACATAAACACGGTCAGATAAGGCAATTTGTATGAGCAAAATTCAACTGAATATATTCAGACATAATACAAAAAACTATGAACAAGTGCAAGATTAATTAAATTCACATATTACTGGAGTGTGAGAACCATTGTATTATGCTGCAGTGTAGCAAGACATATATTGTATATATATATATATTTTAATAAAGACCCTGTTATTCTCAGTCCTTCATATAGCCCGTGAGGTTTTTTTGTGCCCTTTTTTCAGTTCAGAGCATCTACCCCTCAAAATTCCTGTGCACGTCCCTGACCGTAACCTTACAGTTGTTGCCAGATTTGTCCCTGCAAGAAAATCATCTGTCCCAATGAACTCTGACTCGGAGCAGTCGCGTCCACTCAAGTGAAATCTGTCACGCGCGGCTCGTCCATTAGCGCGACAGAGCGACGGTGGATGGGGAAATATATCGGTTCCCCCGCGGCGCGCGAGACAAAAGCCTCTCAGAGCCTTAACAAGCCGAGTCCACTACCACTGTCCGTCAGCTTACACTGTCACTCACTCCATCTAATGCAGACAGACCACAGAGAAGATGAGTGAGACGGAGAACTGATGTGACTTAATAAAGACAAAGATAAAACAACACGGCGCAGCTGTCTTCGTGATGAGTGACGATAATCACAGACCCGTCTCATTTCTATCAAACGAGCAACTAGTGTATAAATTCATCAAGACATCATCACTAACTTAACCTTGACATGGCCAGAAAAATCAATTTAGTGAATATAAAAAGCACATATTTTTTGTTGAGTATCATATGATTCATCAGGCCTTTACGGCTCATTTAGTCTGATATAGTGAGAATATAGAGGAAAAAAACGCTTGATTTTATTCAGAGACTCAAACTGAGCAAAAATATGCTGTTTGCTGCTGATGTTTATGAGGACAAAAAGTGATGAAATTCTGATGCTTGTAATGTAAATCAATGACATATTTATAACAATATAGCAGATACTTACATGAAATGTATTTAAATATCAATATCTATCAATAATAAGTCTTAGTAAGATGATATTTAAATGCTTAGTTTTATGATCTGTAGTTTTGAAACATAATGCAATATAATGATTGAGAGATGAACAAATAAACCTTCCTCAAAAGCCTGATGATCATATTTGATACTCATGATTTTTATAATAAATGATGTCTGGATAATCAAGTAAACCTGCTTCAGTCCAGCTGAAATATTACTAACAATATCAAAGTTATTCTCACGTTTACTTGATAATATCAGTGCAGATTTGAAAGCAGAAAGACACGAGAAGCTCGAGCTGACGTTTCCACAATATACTAAAGGACTTTTACTTGATAAAAGAGTCTAAACCCAGGCAGACACAGAAGTGGAGGAGATCGAGTGCGACAGGTTTATCAGATCATGTTGCTCATTTAGAGGCTTCAGAAATATGATACAGTAGCTTTATAAGGATTAAAAAGGCTTACATCATGAATGTTAATTATGTCATGCTGATATGATATTTCAGTCACAAGATGTCATCATTATGAGTCAAACTTTCACCATATTCAAAATGTATTAATGGAGCAGTTACAGTGTCTGCCATTAAATCGCTTGTTCTCTCCAGACGAAACTTGTGTTCACTATAGACGAATTAATTCACCAATCGTCTGACTGACTGAACATAGAAACACATCAGGAAAAGTAAAAAAAAAAAACATTATATTGAAGATTAAAGGCTGCATTTAATCCAGTTTGTTAATTTTTGTGCAAACATTGTTTTGTTTTTTGTTGAAAAAGGAGCGTTTCACTGATGTTATCATCTTAAGCATCAGAAACATTATAAACACAGGGCAAAAATAACAAAACATCCACTAGATCTGCTTCAAGAAAGCTTTACTCCACGTTTGAGAGTTTAATCTTATAATTCACCCATCAATGTGCATCATACGATTTTAAATGCCACCAGCTAGACACTGTGAAATTTCAATAACAGGCTATATTTATTTATTATCATTTTGATATATTGCTTTAGCAAAGACTAATCTCTTGAGAACATCAATAAAATTAATATGCAAGTTATATTATATTGCATTCTGATTGGGTGGGACTCTGAAGCCCCGCCCACAATTCCACTACTGCAAATGAAAGTTCCGTGCAATAAAGATGATTTATTTTTTCCACTGCCTTGATTAACATTTACTTGATTATAAAGGAAAATACAGAACAATCACAAATGAGATCTCATTGATAATATATTTCAATTGTTTCTCTTAGATTGCAACATGATGAAATGGAAAACCAAGTCTCTTAACATTATACATTAACTCTCTCAACGATCTCCATTAAGTCTCCTGAGACGTGAAGAACATTTGAGCAACACATTTTTCCCCATAGCGCATTATAAAGATGATAACTAAGCTTTAAAATGAATGTGTTCAGCATTAGAGTCACGCAACCTTGTCTTTCTGTTGCTCTTGTAGCAGCTTTTTCAGATGAATGTTGTGAAGTGAAGTGGCACAGCCTCAGGCGGCTCATCTTTTCTTAATTTAGCTGCTTCCCCGAACACCTGCCTGACCTCTGACCCCTGAAGGACGGGATGGGTCAGATGCAGAGGGCTGAAGAGTTTATAAAGAAAATATAAGATGGCAGCAGGTGCAGAATGTTTGTTTACAGAGACTTTCCGGATTCTTTATTAGCAATATTCAAGCCAAAAGGGAACCTTGAAATTACTTCACATATTCATTACCTTGCACTCTAAAAAATATTGGGTTATATTTTCTACCCAAATCCTGTGTTGAGCCTTTTGGGTTTATTTTTGTGTTATTTTTTTCAGTGTTTGGGTGGTTTTTGTGTTACTCAGATCCTGGGTTAGACGTTACAACCCAGTGTTTGGGTAGTTTTTGTGTTACCCAGATCCTGGGTCAGGCATAACAACCCAGTGTTTGAGTAGTTTTTGTGTTGCTCAGATCCTTGTTTAGATGTAACAACCCAGTGTTTGGGTAGTTTTTGTGTTACCCAGATCCTGGGTCAAACGTAACAACCCAGTGTTTGGGTAGTTTTTGTGTTACCCAGATCCTGGGTCAGACGTAACAACCCAGTGTTTGGGTGGTTTTTGTGTCCCCCAGATCCTGAGTCAGACGTAACAACCCAGTGTTTGAGTAGTTTTTGTGTTACTCAGATCCTGGGTCAGGCGTAACAACCCAGTGTTTGGGTGGTTTTTGTGTTACTCAGATCCTGGGTCAGACGTAACAACCCAGTGTTTGGGTGTTTTTTGTGTCACCCAGATCCTGAGTCAGACGTAACAACCCAGTGTTTGGGTAGTTTTTGTGTTACTCAGATCCTGGGTCAGACGTAACAACCCAGTGTTTGGGTGTTTTTTGTGTCACCCAGATCCTGAGTCATACGTAACAACCCAGTGTTTGGGTGGTTTTTGTGTCACCCAGATCCTGAGTCAGACGTAACAACCCAGTGTTTGGGTAGTTTTTGTGTTACCCAGATCCTGAGTGAGACGTAACAACCCAGTGTTTGGGTGGTTTTTGTGTCACTCAGATCCTGGGTCATACGTAACAACCCAGTATTTGAGTAGTTTTTGTGTTACTCAGATCCTGGGTCAGACGTAACAACCCAGTGTTTGGGTAGTTTTTGTGTTACTCAGATCCTGGGTCAGACATAACAACCCAGTGTTTGGGTAGTTTTTGTGTTACCCAGATCCTGGGTCAGACGTAACAACCCAGTGTTTTTTAGAGTGTGTGCAACAGATGAAAAGATCTCATAAATGGACCTGCTCGCTTTTGCATCCTGTTAAAAAACTGATTTTTTTCACCCAAATTTTTCCTCGGCCCACGTCGCCTTTTTACAGCACAATTTCAAGGTCACCTTTTTATCACGCTCCATACATTCATATAGCCTATATTATGTAAATGATTTTAAACAAGAATGAGGTGTAGGTAAATACTTTTTTTTTATTTGAAGCACAATTATACTGTATATAAAAATACAAATCTTTAAAAAAAATTGGTTAAAGTGCTTCACTGACCTGCCAAACTAAAACATTTAAAGCAGAATAAAACATTTCAAAATAGAAATAGAAAGTGCTACTGTTTAAAAGTGCTTCCCTGAACTGATGGCTGAAGTAGCTCCATGTCTGGGCTGGTGTCGGAGCATTGACGGGGAGAGTGTTGGGCCTTTTTTTCTTAAAGAAAAAACTCTCTGTGTCTATTTCTTTTCATTGTTCGTCGTCTGTTTTCATGCGTTTATTTTGCTGATGCTGATTGCTGTTGGCTCGTTTACACTGTAGGTCTTGGTGCCCAATTCTGATTTGTTGCCGATATCTGATTTTTTTTGACCGTCCATTAACACGTTCTTTAAATTGGGACCCATATCCGACTCATGCGTTTACACTCGACATAGATCTGAAACATCGCGCATGTTTAAAGGGGGTTCTTGCACAGATGGACGAACGCGCAGCGAGAGAGATCTCAGGACTGGTGGGAACATAGGCTACACGATCTCATGAAAGTGCGTCTATAGCACAAATTTTATTTCTCGTGCCATTTATACACCAAAATAGCTTTTGCGTGCATATGATACGCACTGTAAACGTGTGTATTGCACGCCATAAAGTGCGTATCATATGCACGCAATATTTTTGGGTTAAATGGCATGATAAATAAAATTCGTGCTATAGACGCACCTTCATGAGATTAATGAGGAGCAGTGGGTCCGAAATTTTAGGATGAGCAAGCCAACCTTTTATATGTTGTGTCAACGTTTGTCCACATTCCTCTCCTACGACGACACAACGTTTCGTCATCTGTCCCTTTGCAGATGCGCTTCGGGGTTGCTCTCGTCATTAAACTGCGGAGACGTTGCCTAATGCCTCAGAAAATCCGATCTGCCTGTTTACATAACACATTGGCACAAATCTGCTTTATTTCCTCATATGAACGAGGCCAGAAACTGATCTCGAAATATCCGAATGCATGCGTTTTTTCCTGTTTACACGGTCATAGAACACATCCGATCTGTCACATATGAGCAAAAAATCGGAATTGGGTCACATTTCACTGACAGTGTAAACGGGTGCTCAGGTCGCAATTTCAATCACACAGCAGGAGCAGTGTAGGCCTACAGGAACATCTGGACCACAGCCAATCAGAGGCAAAGACCCGCCCCATCTCTGTCTCTGATTGGTTTAGACCACGATATGATCCAACCATGAGTGTGAGTTGCGACAAAGGAGAACAAGCGCTAGGTTTGTGGAGAGGCAGCGGATGTGAGGACGTTAGGTGCACCGGTGCGACCTAGGAAATATTTTAGTCGCACCCTTACAAAATTGGTCGCACTCTAGAGCCCTGTGTCCCGTCTAGACTACTGCAACACACTTTTCCTTGGTCTCCCTGTGAAATCACTTCAAAGGTTACAATATATTCAAAACTCGGCAGCCAGGCTCCTCACCCACACCAGACAATCAGCACACATCACCCCCATTCTCTACCAACTCCACTGGCTACCAGTTCCGTCCCGGATCAAATACAAAGTACTACTACTCACCTTCAAAGCGCTCCATAACCTTGCTCCCCCCTACATCCACGACCTCCTGATCCCGTACCCTCCATCCCGCTCACTCAGATCCTCTGACCAAAATCTCTTGGCTATCCCCCGCTCCAGACTTTCCACCCTGGGTGGCAGATCCTTCAGTGCCTTGGCCCCCAAACTCTGGAACAACCTCCCTCAATCTCTTCGTGACTGTCCTTCACTTTCCCTCTTTAAAGCTCATCTCAAGACCTTTTTGTTTAATGATCATTTTTCCAAACCAAACTCATAGCTTCACACAGATTACTTATCTTTGTTGTATTGTTTTGGTTGTTGCTGTTGTGTATACTTGCCCTTCCACTATGTCAAACGACCTTGGGTTTGAGAAAGGCGCTATATAAAATAAACGTATTATTATTATTATTATTATAAACCAATCATAGAAAAGAGCTCAGAATAGGAGCACTTTAACTTAACAAGTGGTTGTTTGAGTTATTAGACCTGATGATGTTTTAAAGAAGCGCTTCTCAAGTAGTTTTGCTTCAGGATCCACACAAATTGCGACGAACACCAAAGTAATAGTAGTAAAATTGTTCAACATCCCATTTTTGGGTCACGACCACCAATTTATGTTTTAAGAATCACGTTTGATTAGGCCGGGAAGAAGAACTGATTCCATCTTATAAAAATACTGAAAGCAAGAATTATTTTCATGAGATTACAAGAACCATGAACGGTTCATGACTGCCTCGATTCAGTGTTGATATATTTTTTAGTTTTTTAGTTTTAGTTTTTATTAATATATAATATATATTATATTTTGAGTTAAAGTTTTAGTAATTCTGTTGTGTTTTCGACATTTGTATTAGATTTTATTTTCTTATGTCTATATTGTTTTGACATTAGTATTCATTTTTATTAAAAAAATTTATATATGGCTATAGTATTTTTATTAATATTTATTTCAGTTTTAGTTTTTTTAGTAAGAGTTTTAATTTAAAAATCTTGCCTTTGCAACTAACTTTTTCTACATTTTATTTTATTTCAGTTAACTTTCAATTTACCTCAAGTGATGAAAATGTGTTTCTTTAAGGTTTTTAGTAGTTTTAGCTAACTATAATACTCCTGCCTTGATTAAATGCTTCTAAAGTGAAAAAAACACCATAAAAAAATACAGGCAGGGCAAAAGAAATGATCTGATTTTGAGTTTGCAATCTTTAAACCTTTAAAAGTTTAGCAAAACTTCACATCCAGATTGTAAGTCCATGCTGCTAAATTAATAACAGAACAAGTGATTGCCTGAGTCTAGACCTGATGATGGTGTCACTAAATAGCAGTACTTTGCTTGAGTGTACTTATGGCTTCATTAGGCGTATTGTCGTGTACCTTCGCCACCCACCGGCAACCATTTATACTCACCTGGGAAGTGATTCAAACTGGCGAGTCCCTGCGTTCTCAGAACGGGCCGTGTGGAGAGGTGACGTTCGTTCTCCAGGTAGAGTCCCTGTGGATCAGGTGGACACATTAATGACCATCTGCTCAGAGAGACCCAGTCAACGGCTCTTTAATGAAGACGAATGTGAGGTGGGCCGGTCCAGGAGGCGATCAGCAGGGGTCTAATGACACACCTTCAGCTGCTAACCTGCCACCCCGCTGTGACTGATGGGGAGAAACACTCACACTCCCAAGGATCCACTCAGGAGATTCTTCAGCACCATAAGAGCACATGCTTCACACTGCAAAAAAAGATTTTTGAAATTCAGTGAGTTTGTGTTTCAAACGGTCCTATGAATATGCAAATGAGCCCGCGTCCACTCACTCACTCACTCAGAGATCCACTGGTTGACGATCACACGTTGATCTGATTGGTTACAAGGTCGTTTGTGACGTCAGAAACACCAGCGATTTCAAAGCGTGTTTTTGAGACTGTCTTTGGTTCACTGCAGTTTTAAGCAGAAAATACTCAGCAATGCTGTCCACTTATGAATGCACACATGCTTTGTCTTAAAGCATATTAAAAACACCACAGACACCGAGACAAAAAAAAGATAAATAAATTCACTCGCTTGACGTGTTTGATAGGCTAAAAAGGCAATAAGCCCCGAAAGAAGCCGACACTAGCAGAAATCTATCTAACAAAGAGAGTTCAGCGGTCGCATGGCGCAAATATCACACAACAAATTGCATATCAGAAGTCGATCAAACAGTATTTTGGAGATTTATGACATGAGGGAAATAAGCATGAGGGAAATAAGCAAGCAATAGATAATTATGTGGTAACCGGGAAAAACATGATCACGAAACCAATTATGGATTCTACAAATACCTTTTAAACATTATAATTTCAATGCTCAATACTCACCATAACGTCTTGAAATTGTGACGATGAATATCTGTATCCTCTTCTCTTGGGAAAGTTTGTTTCGGTCTTCAGCATCGGCTGGTTCGGCTTCGCTCGCTTTCCCGCCCATGCGCATTTGAATTCTCCATACCAACGGGTTTTCTCAGGCGCCTTTTACGCATGCGTATAGTATTGTTCGTCCAACACAGATTTTTCACTTCGACTCGATCTACATTGACTGAGAACAATTAAATAAATTCGGTGAATATAATATTTTTAATTTTAAGCGAATAGCTTAAGCTATGATTAGTACAATATATTGTTTTAGTATGGGGATAATTTTTTGGAAGTCCACAAAATGATTTTTTTTTCAGTGAAATTTCTTCCAATATGGTCAAAAAAATAAGCGGGATTTTTCTGGCCTTACTGGCAGATATTCTTGTTTTAGGCACAGACTCAAATTATGTTTTCAGAAAATATCGTCAGTCACTTGTAAAAGTATTTTGATTTAAGAATGTTTATATATTTGTACTGGAAAACAAGGTGGTATAATTTTTTTGCAGTATATGATGATGATGATTATGTGTATGACACCTCACAAACAGAAGTTTATCACTAGAAGCCAACAGATGTTTAACGCCACAGACTCAAAGAGCTCCGACTGTAAAGCGGTCAGTCGTTAACAGTGTTGCTTTCAATGCTTTTAATTAGGAAAACATGAGTAATAACCCTGGAGGAGCAGGAGAGGACCTGAAAGAACACACACACACTGCTCGCTTCAAAATTACACTTTATTGGGTTCATGAAAACTGTGCTGACATATTTTATTGGATTTTGAAGAACTATGTTGACACGGTGAATTTCATAGGATGTTTAATGCGAGTTTTGTGCAAAGACGGCGCTTGCAAACAGTTTTCTAGGGTTGATTCTCCGCAACAATAAAAAGCAAACAAAACTAAATCAAATCATATACTTTGATCAATCGCCATGCTCCTCCAAATCAAATAACCATAAATAACTGAAAATAGCAGTTCCAGTTGCCTTCATGACACGTTTTAGGATGAAAAATGAGCAGAATAAAGGCAGATTTCATGATCTTTCAGATCCGTATGTGTTTCTCTGTGGCCTTTAGTCACTTGATAATATTTCTGAGGGTCAAATATCTTTCTAAGGTCACAAGGACACGTAAATGTTTGTGTTAGACACATTTCCAAATGACGGAAAAAATACTGTAAAGTCTTGAATGCGCAGCTTTAACATCAACAAAAATATGATTAGAGAATATGAGAAATATATTTCCTTTTAGCAATTTCAGGGTTATTATTGTTAACTAAAACTAAAACCATTTAAAACATTGCCTGAAAAAAATCATATTATTTCAGGCAGTTCCAAGGCAAAATTTTTCGTTTTTGTTTAAACTAAAACTAAATAAACTAAAACTTAATCAAAACTATACAGACAATTAGACATACTTACCAAAAATATAAATAAAAAACACAAAATTACTTAAAACTAAAACCATTAAAAATAAATTAAAATAAAATATATTTCTATAAAAGAAAAATATTTCAGCTTTTTAAATATTTCTAAATAAAACTAAAATGTAATAAAACTATAGACATATTTACAAAAAATAACTCTACATGCCTAACATCAACACTGTATTCATTATGACATTATATTATCATTACTTTTAACACTCCATCTCTTGCTTAGTCTATTGTTTATTTATTCTATTTGTCTGTCTGTCTGTCTGTATGTTGTCGTCCTGCACTGTCTTTGTATTGTGACCTGATCCATGTCATGAGCATTTCAATAAGCTGACAAATAATCTGAATTTATTTGCATTTTAATGTCATTAAAGGTGCAGTAATCACCGAAACAAACACTCCCCTACCCAAGACCACACCCCTTTCTTGCTGCAACACAGGCCCCTCCCCCTCATGATTGGACACGCCCCTTACTGCTGATTGGCTACAAGTGTGTTTTGTCGTTCCGATCCTCTTTTAACAGTTTCTCAGTAATCGCTCACTGCACCTTTAAGTGCTCTCTCAAGTCTCTAGGTGGTCTGAGGGATTGTGGGTTCATGGCTGGTCTGTCCCATAGTCTTATAACTCACAACATAACAGGAGGGAATATTAATCCTATGCGTTTCTCAAACTAAAAACACCATCTCTGCCTAATGATTCAGGAGTTTCTCACTGAAACACAGTAGATATTACGAGCGCAATGCATGGGACTTTAATGGCTTTTAATTTCATCTTGTGTATCTGTTCAACTCAAGTTATTAAATGATATTGAGACTGATACTGATATCCAACCAAAAGTAGTATTTTGCAATTGCAAAAAGTGCTAAACATTGCAGCATTAAAATGGATAAATAATGCAATTAAAAATGCAATCATATATCATAATTTTAATGGCTAAATATTATAATGGCAATGCATTCATGTTTGAATATTCCGTTAGTGGCAGGGAAGTGTTGTGTCATAAATGATGGAAAATTGCCAGAAAAAGAGTTCAAACTAAATCCATTAAACAATGCAATGATGAAATCCCTTTGGTTAACGGGCCTTCAGTCCGTGACATTCACACCGTGTGTGACATTATCCAGCAGAAATGAGTTCTCGGAGCCTTTAAAACGGGTGCCGTGCTCTCGATTAATCACAGGAGAGATTCTCTCGGTGTCTGAGCATTATATTCATGAAGAAACCTTTAGATGCAGCACATGATCTGAGAGGTCAATGCGAAGCACCTTCGTCTGTATGTCTGTGACTCATTGAGGAAGGGTTTTCATGAACATTTGCATTCGGGCTCTCCATAAACACCCATTGTGTTTGAATACTGAATGCCTTAATGTAAACGATGACAGGAATAATTCCTGCTCTCTGATGAATCTAGAGCTTGACATTAATCATATAACGGGTCATACGCTCAACATGTGCGCTAGACCTGCTTTACAAAACTCCTTTCTCATGAAACACACATAGATTGACAAGGTGATTTAATTCTTTTTTTTATATGGAAATGAATTCAGATGAAAACATTGTAGTGTCTGTTCTTCCACTGCCCTCTGCTGGAGAAACCAGCACCAACAACATCTCCAGCAAATCAGGACGTTTGAAGATATCACAACCAGTTTATATTTGCACATTTAACATTTTAAAAGATAAAATGGTTATTTTAAGAACTGATCACTGTTAGATTGAAACATGGTTCTTCACTGTAAAATCCCTTATTTTGTACAGTAGTTTGTTTCAGATCTGTGAAAAACCTTGTTAAATAACAGCGTTGCTAAATTTGCATTTAAAAATATACCAGCATTATAATGGTTGAATAATGCAATTAAAAATATACCAGCATTATAATGGCTAAATAATGCAATTAAAAATATACCAGCATTATAATGGTTAAATAATGCAATTAAAAATATACCAGCATTATAATGGTTAAATAATGCAATTAAAAATATACCAGCATTATAATGGCTAAATAATGCAATTAAAAATATACCAGCATTATAATGGTTAAATAATGCAATTAAAAATATACCAGCATTATAATGGTTAAATAATGCAATTAAAAATATACCAGCATTATAATGGTTAAATAATGCAATTAAAAATATACCAGCATTATAATGGCTAAATAATGCAATGCAATTCACATGGCATTGATAATTTTGAGAATAATTTAGTTCAATATTTGCACCCACCAAAAGAAGTGAAAGCCTTTCAATTTGTTTGTGAAGTATTATTATAGCAAATAAGTGATCATGTTATTTAAGCATTAAATTAAGGCCAGTGTCATTTTAGTATATGTTAATTTTTGTATTTTGGTATATATTTTAATTTGAGTTAAATTAAGTAATTTTGCTTTGTGCTTTTGCCACTTTTATATTTCTGCATAATAAAATTTTATATTTTTATAATAAAATCATTTTATTTCAGTTAGTTGCCATTGCATTATTCATTTTGATTGTATTATCTGCATCCCTAGTTTTATTTCAGCTTTATTTCAATTAATAAAAACTTCCATTTCAATAGAATAGTGTGAACAGGTTATTAGAGCAAAGCACAAACCCCCTAATTAGAATATAATGAATGAAGTGAGCGAATCCAGGCCTGCAAACACATTTTTCATATCTTACAGTCAATTCTGCCCCTGTGATTTCCACTAGAGGCCAGCATTTAATCCACGTTTGGTCACCCTGAACACACAGAGACCAGCCTCAATACATCCAGACTAACAGCATCTCCTTTTGAATCATGTAATAATACAGGCTTTTATTAGACGTTGTGTTCGCTCAAGTCTCCTGTAGAATAAACAACCATGTTGCCATGAGAACAAGCAGCAGAACTCACGAGTAAACTCTCAAAGTGCCAGTGAAAGTGCAGCACAATGAGTCTGGACCGAAAACACACAGGTATCAGTGCAGGACCACATCAGACCAGATCAGGTGGATTTGGGGGAACACAGAGAAAAGTTTAAGAATTGGTCACTGAAAAACATCAAGACTCAAAACAATAGGTTAAGATTAGTTAACATATGAACAATACTTCTAATCGACAGCATGATTCAATCTTAGCTAATGTTAATAACAGCATACTAATGTTAGCATACAACTTTTGATGCATTATAGTTAATGCACTGTGAACTAACATTATATTTTCACTAGGTAACATTAATAGATGTTTTATAAAATATTGCACTAACTAATGAGGACTTATTGTAGCCTAAAATGTTACCAATTCACTTTTATGCTTTATTAAGATGAATTTTGCTAGAAGCATTTACATTCAAGCCAAAAGACAAACACAAGGTCACATGTGAGATGCATTACAAAACTAATCGAAACTAGACATCAAAAGAAAACAACTATCTTTCAAATCAGCATTCTATTTTAAGTAGCCTATGTTATGCATTACATGAATATAAAAATGCATAATCTTCCCTAAAGTTGTTAAACAAGTTACAGTAGGCAAACACTTGTTTAATTATTGCTCATAAATAACGCGGGTTTGATCGCAAACGAATCCAAATATGGTGTTTAAAAAGCGTGCCACGATGATGTCATGCTGCCAAACATTCACATGATGGAGGTTTTGTGGGGCAAAAGGGCAAAATGAGTGTGATCTACCCGCCCATGACAACCATCACCAACCCACACACAACAGCGGCAGCAGCAGCTCACAATCACAATCACACTCACTCAACATGAACACACTTTAAACACGCTAAACTCGGCTCAAACTCACCCAGATCGATCCCGATCGATGATGACGTCACCGCGGCAGAAGATCGACTGATCTGGTTTATTTCGTAAAGGTGTCATGAGGAGACTTTAACAGGTGAGTTTACCAACACAGTGGGAGTGAGGACACGCTAAACTGACGTGTTTCATCAACTTTTGTAAAGTGTGTCGATCTCATTTTAATTTTAAATTAAACGAGTTAAATCAATTTCAAATTATTTTGCGCGCGAAGAGAGACGGTTGAAGTTTTGACGGCTTCAGGGATGATATCGTGAGAGCGCGATTTCGGTTTGTCATCAAAATGCAAAATTTTACATTATTGGTTTTGGTTTTGGTATTGGTTTTACATTATTGGCTATTTCTAATGATGTAAGCAAATTGATGGTAATAATGCAAACTGAACAACTTCAATGGACCCTTTTCACAGACTGATAAAGCTTTTTAACGGTCATCAACATCGCAAATCCTGCTGTTTTTATATATTCATATTTAAATAAATAAAAAGTACATTTATAACATTATACATTGTATTGTATTATATTAACTAAACACTGTTGTGAGGTTGTTTCTAATACAGGGGCTGTGTGAGTGACAATAATGTTGACATCTTTCTCAATTCTGACTGCAATATCAATCTCTCTCTATTTTTTCCCCTCTTTTTGAAAGTTGTGAAACACTATTATGGAGTTTTTCTTTTCTGTTGTTTCTATGTGAGCAAATGGGTAAACAAAAAAGTTATTTTATGTAGTCTCTCATTCACCGCTATAGAAGTTTACCCAACTATGACGACTTCCGCTTCTGAGAAACACTGATTGTGAAAAGGGTCCATACTGTAGGCCTATTGTCTCACTGTTAACATTAAAAATATTAATCTAGTTTTTGCTAATATTTTTTTATGCTGTTTAGTTCATCATGAGCATCGAAACAATGACTAGCCATATAGGCTTATCCAACTAGTCACTTGTAACTTTGCTGTAGTTCTTTGCACGTAATTCCCTTACAATGATGGTATCATACCATGGTATATTTAGATACGTTTTTCTATGGTAAAGTTAGTGTTAGTTAACTATTCCTCCCTACACTGTAAAAAATATTGCGAATAAAACAGGTCTTTGTAATTTACTGTAAAAATTTTCCAGCAATTTCTGAGGTAAAATTGTTTTTACTCCAACATTTTTTCTGTGTACCTGATCTGACCTTTAAGAATGACTAATGTAATCTAATTTAAACAATTTAAAGTGGTTCATTTGTCCACACTAATACGGTTTCGTTTGAAAACTCAACTTTTTCTCTCAGTGTTGGCCTTCCGTCCACACTGAGACGGCGATTTTATTAATGAAAACAAAGCTTTTTGAAAACGCTCTCCAAAGTGGAAAATTTGAAAACGCTGTTTTTGCGTTGTAGTGTGGACTGAGAAAACGGATGTATTTAAAAATATTGACGCATATTGTACCAAAATATATTCATGTTTATACTAGTAATGTGCCTGTTATGTGCTATTCACTTTCACACTGTTGCTAAAATATGTTACTTCACATCACAGTCCTGCAAAGATGACAGAAAATGTACTCACATTTGCTGTCCTGCGGCAAAACATGAGAGCAGTTGCGTTTTAGATGGTGACCTATGGAAATCTGACTAGGCTTCATGTTCATCAGGTGACTGACATAAATCTGAAGATGATGTTTTGTGTGGCCCCATCGGAGCAGTGACGGACATGAACGGGAAAGGCTGTAATCTGATGGTGTCTCCCTGCAGTATGGCTCAGGTTCCTCAGCTGAGGATCCACACGGGTCACTCCTCTTCCCCGTCACTCCATCCCGACTCCACCTCTGGAAGCTCGGCCCTCAGTCTCCGCCGGCAGGTGCTGATCAATGGCAAGTTGGGCTTTCCGCAGTCGTCACGTCATCAAGCTCCGTCGCTTTCACTCCCAGCATCCTCTTCCAAACAATCTGTTCCACCCAGCTGCACGGACAATGGTAAGAAAAAAATCAAGAATAAACATCTCAGGTAAAGGCATAGAATTTGCTGTGACAGAATATCCTGGAGTGTTCAATGGCTTTGAAAGTATGGAAACTTGTTTACTTTTTATCTCATAATTCAGATTGCGAGTTTACATCTCAGAATAAACAAAATCACAATACAATCACAAAAAAACTTACATCTCAGAATAAACAAAATCACAATAAAATCACAAAAAAACTTACATCTCAGAATAAACAAAATCACAATAAAATCACAAAAAAACGTACATCTCATAATAAACAAAATCACAATAAAATCACAAACAACTTACATCTCATAATAAACAAAATCACAATAAAATCACAAAAAAACTTACATCTCATAATAAACAAAATCACAATAAATTCACAAAAAAACTTACATCTCATAATAAACAAAATCACAAAAAAATTGTTTACTTTTATCTCATAATTTAGACTTTTTTTCCTCATAATTGCGAGTTTACATCTCATAATAAACAAAATCACAATACAATCAAAAAACGTACATCTCAGAATAAACAAAATCACAATAAAATCACAAAAAAACTTACATCTCATAATAAACAAAATCACAATACAATCACAAAAAAACTTACATCTCAGAATAAACAAAATCACAATAAAATCACAAAAAAACTTACATCTCATAATAAACAAAATCACAATAAAATCACAAAAAAACTTACATCTCATAATAAACAAAATCACAATAAAATCACAAAAAAACTTACATCTCATAATAAACAAAATCACAAAAAAATTGTTTACTTTTATCTCATAATTCAGACTTTTTTTTCCTCATAATTGCGAGTTTACATCTCATAATAAACAAAATCACAATACAATCAAAAAACTTACATCTCAGAATAAACAAAATCACAATAAAATCACAAAAAAACGTACATCTCAGAATAAACAAAATCACAATAAAATCACAAACAACTTACATCTCATAATAAACAAAATCACAATAAAATCACAAAAAAACTTACATCTCATAATAAACAAAATCACAATTTTTTTTTTTACTTTTATCTCATAATTCAGACTTTTTTCCCTTATAATTGCGAGTTTACATCTCAGAATAAACAAAATCACAATACAATCACAAAAAACTTACATCTCAGAATAAACAAAATCACAATAAAAAAATAAAGGTAATTATGACCCATTTTTTTGCATTTGCAAGTTTTACATCTTCGCCACAGAATTAAAAAAGTTACGAGTTTATCTCTGAATTGCAAGATATAAACTCATAATTGAGAGTTTACATCTCGCAATTCAGACTTTATTCGCTGTATTTTGAGTTTGCATCTCGCAATTGTTTGTTTTGTTTTCACAACAGAATAAAAAAAGGTAATTTTGACTTTTTACCTCACAATTCATCTTTTTTTTCTCATGTGCAAGGTCATTTCTCGCAATAACAAGTTATAAACTTTAAATTGAGAGACTACATCTTGCAATTCTGAGTTTACATCTACACATTCGTTTTTTTCTGCCATGGAATAAAAAAAAGTAATTATAACTTTTTTTTATATCTCACAATAATGACTTTTTTTGTTGGAAATGTGTGTAGAAAAGGTCTAAATTGTGAGGAAAGGGTCACAATTACCTTTTTTATTTTTTTTACCACAGTTTACCTTTTATTTTTTAATTCTGTGCCAGAAATGAGCTTCCACATGAAAGTGCAGGCGATGTTCATAATTTAAAAGGGACACGTCCACAGTGTGGATGAAATAGGCCGTATCTCCATCCCTGCTCAGCCCAGTGAGCCACAACACCAGACATGATGCTTTGAGTTAGATAAGGGACAATCCAACATCCCCACTCGCATTTAAATAGCACTTCCAGCCTTCAACTCCTCTTGCACTGTCAGATATAACAGGTATTTCATCACAAGTGGACCTGAATTAAACTTAATCAGCCCTATGTATATAATACAGGTTAATAAAGTCAACATGAAACCCATTTACTTTCTTAACTTACACTTCTGGTGTGCTTTGAAATGACTTTCCTCCTGCCGGCATCATCCATGCCCGATATAGGGACATTTTCACCATTAAATCAATTAATTACTGGTAAAATCATGAAGAAAAATGAGTTGGGACACATTTTCTAGGGAAGCACCGTTACGAAAATTTTGGCCAATACTTTTTATTTGAAAGCCGATAACCGATATATCGGCTTATAAATCTTAATCCAAATTTTTATATAATTTTTGATTACAAAAACAAAAGTCTCACCATTAACATCCATGTCATAAGCACACAATTATGATGTTCTCATGATAATTTTATGTAGCTGATATGACACATGTTGCACTGACTGTTTTTTCCTGATTTCAATCATATTTCAAGCAATTTAAAATCAGGATATGAAGTTCCTCAGCTGAAGGAAATAATCCATTATTTATTGGTTTTAATAGATCGGCCACATTTTCTTATCCGATATCATTTTCTTAGGTCGATAACATAAAAAAATAAACATATATCGGAATATTTTTCAATTATTTTCAACTATATTTTTATTGAAATATAGTGACTATATAGTGGTCTCGTCCTCCCCAAAAAACACAGATTTACATACTGGTTGATATATTTCATGTCAACGCCGTCCAGCACGTCCCCCAAACCCTCGCTCTCATATTTTTGATGATTAACCAAGCAGAAACGTGTACCTAAATGAGCCATGGAACCAAAGCAGAGAGAGAAACTCGTTAGTACTTAACAGAGCAGAAACGCTTCTCTGGCTTATAGGAATTCCATGACTATTCATGTGTTTCTGTTTGATAGAGAACGGAAATATTACAAAAAAACTCCAGTAAATAATTATAAAAAAATGTCATGCAAAAATAATTGCTAGCTGAAAATTACGGATTGATATGTGATTTGTAACCCAGTATTGTTGATGGTCATTATCGTGATTTAAACTAAATCTCAACCATCTGCCTGTTATATAATTATTTTGGCAACATATAAAGTCACCATGAAATCAAATTCTTTTTATTTTTATGGAATGTTGAAGTATTTATTATAAATGATTTATCTGTGCACAAGCTGTCACTCACATGAGATCCACCAATAACAAAAAAACACAACCATCCAATCAATTCCTCACGGACAAAATCAAGCCCCGCCCACATTTATTCTATTTCCTGAAGCGTTTCACTCAGATATACGGCACAATAGTGAAGAAACGACTTGCACAACCTCCCTTTAATGATGACTTTCATGCACAATTTTGCAATATTCACCTCAATATATACATTTGCAAAGCATGAAAAGACAGCATTATTCTCTTGTGCTTTGCAAACGATCTTGAAATATCTGCATTCTTTATGTGCAATTTGCAAACTGAAGACATTCTGGTGAAGTTGCTTCTAATCTACAACAGGAAAACAATAAAACAGTTTCTTCCACAAAGGTTGAATAAGCAGTAACAAGGAAATATTCTCAGAAGGCAAAGTTATAAACAAACGTTCTTCCAGTAACGTTAATAGAACGTTATCTGGTCTGTAATAATGTTCTCGAAACGTTAGCTAAAAAACATTATTAATACGTTATTCATGGAAAGTTTTTACCTGAAACATTCAGTTGGATGACATTTTTTAAATGTAACAACTTGTTTCGGAATGTTCAGAGAACATTTAAAAGTAACATTTCCATAATGTGTGAAGAATGGAATGTTCACGTAAAACATTTAAGAACTGGACATTTTCAGAACATCACAACTTAATGGGAACGTTAGAACTAGAGCTTGTATTTGTTAGGAGTAATCAGGATACGCATCCGAACAGACCAATTATTTGATTTTATATTTTGGTTTGGACTGGACCAGTTATTGCTCTTTATGGGTTTTTGGGGTTTGGACTGATGGGTTAGTGAACCCGAGGTTACCCATGAGTCCTAGAGCTCCTTCTGTCACATTTCAGGGGGAAATCGGGTCCATCGGAGACGTTCAATAGATTTCTTACCAAAATAACCCCAAAGACACAGTGTGATCACCATGGGAAAATCTCGGAGTAAAACTGGGAGTTGTGAAAAATATGATACACCGGTTTATGTATGTATCATATACTCTTTTAATTCATTTTATAACTGTATCATATATCTTTTTTAGTTTCTTTTATAACTGTTTTAATTTTCCTTGCTTTTAGTTTGTGATTATTTTAATTATCTGAGCTAGTGACTGAGGCGCTGGCAAAAGCACGAACATATTATATATTGTTCTGTTCATCCAAAGCAAATATTTAAACGTTTTTGTTTATTTAAATGAAAAGTTCAGTTCTGTATTATGATTCTCTCTTACTGTTATATGAAATAATGACATTACAAATAGAGATGCACCGATTGATCGGCTGGTGACCGGAATTGGCCGATTTTAACGTGATCGACGACCGGCCGGTCAGTGTGATCATATGCCGATTTTATGCCGGTCAAATGCACTCGGGCGCCGCATGATTAACCTTTGGAGCGGTGCGGTCCCGTATATGGGATCTTTATTTCTGTGCCGCTGTGAATACGGTCCCACGTGACACATGGGATTTATAAAGTTCAGTGACGTCGGTTAACTGCCAGATTAAAACTGGCTGAGCCAGAGTCGGACGCGTTCAGCGCTGTCATATATCACAACTATCCAGTGTTTTCAACCACATAAAGTTTATTTTAGCTTTCAGACATTTAAATACACAAAAGCACGAGTAAAACAATACGTTTGGAGTTGGTAAAATACACTCTGATGTCTGTAGAAGCAGCAATAACAATCTATTCAAATATAATTTGCCGACGTGTGTTATTCATATCTGAAGCCCCTTTCACACAGAGATTCCGGAAAATACACGGATAAAGTGACCAGGGATTTGACCCGGGTTCGTTTGATTTTGCTTCATTCACACTGCCAGTGATTTGCCGGAATCAGAGAGCGCGTTCACACACAACCCGTGTATGTTCCGGAAAGACATGTGACGTGTAAGGTACGCGTCGAAAAGTTTACTTATGATCTGTGCTTTCGATCTCGAGAAACCACGCTCCATCATTTTTTTTCCGGATTCGGTTGTACACTAACGCATCATGTACCGCTCCACAAAGCTGGCGAATGATCTCAGCTTCGGCCGGATTGCAAGGAGCTCTCGGGTCTCTACTAAAGTCCAGTTAGCAGACATTTTTTCGTTCTTTCTTGTATCGATGACGAACACAAACTTTCTTCTAGAGTAACTGAGTCGCACGATAACTACTCATTGCAAAGGCTCGTGCATCATCACTACGACACACCCCTTATACGGCATTGGACACACCCCTTATACGGCATTGGACACACCCCTTATACGGCATTGGACACACCCCTTATACGGCATTGGTTCTGGCTATGGTTCACACAGCGCGCGTTCCGGGTCTGAACAGGGCAATGTTACTAGGTCCCCATCCCGGCATCAATCCCGGGTCTTGTTTGCGTTCACACAGAAGGCACTCTGGCAATTTGCCGGGTTTAAAGCGCTGTGTGAAAGGGGCTAGACAAACATAATGGAAGTAACTATGAAGTTTACTCTATTCTTCTGACAGTTCACGGCCACTTTCTCACATGTATTTCGGGAGAAACTGATGAATTCACGTGCTGTATATCCGACTGACAGGACAACATGGCGGCGCCCGTTTTTAAACGACCAAACACACTCACTCACACGTGTTTGAGAATCGGAATATCAGATAGTTGATGACATGGTAAGCAAGTTTGTGCATATTTTGAATAAAAAGGGAAAAACGGAAAATAAAAGCGACACATCTGTCATATAGTGTTATTGTGGCCTCGGTGTACCGCGTGACGCGTCGCCATGGAAACATTACAGACAACGTTCTAAAATAAAGCTCGCCTTGAAAAAACTCACTCTGGGGGGGTCAGTTCGAATATTTTAAATTTACTCGTGAAAGCGTTAAAGAAAAAATAGAAAATAAATATTTGTGTGTGCAAATATTTACAAATGTACAAATAAAGTGGTTGGAAAAAATAAAATCGGAATCGGCAGGTCAGACTCAGTGAAAAATCGGAACTTGGAATCGGCGCATCTCTAATTACAAAGTAAAACTATTGCAGGCTTTTTTCACTGCACTTTTTTTTTATAAATCTTTCCGTTTTTTTTTTTTTTTTTTGTTTTTTGGGGGGGGGGGGGGGGGATTTTTAAAGGTTTAAAGGGGGGCGCAACGAAAAAAGTTTAAGAACCCATAGTGTGTGAAAAGTGCTATATAAATAAACCTGCTGTACGAGGAAGGAAGTCAGAATATCTCCAGGGCACAACGGCCTCTGATCGACTGCTGGTGTTTCGTTCTCTGCTGGAGTCTTTTACTGCCAGTCTTTCCTGCTCCTTAATGCCAAGATTTCCTTCAGACAGTCTGAACTTTAGTATTACGTGACTTTCGCTCTTTTACAGAAATCTTACAGAATATTTTATATAATACAAGTGTGAATTATCTTCATTCAGTCATGGGTTGAACCTCGAAAAATTAGAAAATCGTGCAAAAGTTTGTGTATTTCAGTAATTCAAATTAAAAGGTGAAACTATACTTTTCAGAGGGCCGACATTTCTGTATTTAAAATCCTTTTTTTTATTGATTTCATGTAATATTCAAATTTTCTGAGATTTTGAATTTAGGATTTTCATAGGCTGTAAGCCATAATCATCACAATTATACGATATTTGCACAATATTTACAATTTTTGGAGTTTCTCTGTAAATGTCTGATGGCTCTTTCTCAGGTTACTTGTCTTTGGGGATGAACAGAAACGTTTTTGGGCCGTACGGCAGCTCAAACCTGCAGGTGACGAGTAATGCCATGCTGGTGCACAGTCTGGGTCCGGTTTCTGCATCCGTCACTCAAACTTCAGCCCAAAGCAACCCGCCTCATTCCCTCGCCGTTCCCTTCACTGATGCCAGGTAAATATCCTTAAAGAGAAAACCTCATCAAACGTCCACATGTAAACGTTGCACTATATGCCAACTAGTCATTATTTTCCCCTCCAAAGCTCTCAAATCTCATCTAATTTATGCTTCTACATATTCAAACTTGTGCATCATAATTTACTCATATTCATGTTGCTTCATAACTTTCTTTGAATCTGAAATGCATTGCAAAAAGTCACGTGGACAAGAAATCGAACATATTTTATTATTTACCTTTATTTTACCAGAAAATAATCCCAATGCGATTCAAAATCTCTTTTTCAAGTCCTGGCCAAGGCAGCATATCCATATTAAAAAATAAATATATATATACATATATATACAAACATTTCCCAGAAAAAGACATTTGGCAATTTAACATCATATCAACACAATCACCAGTAGCACTACATGTGCATTTAGTACTCAAATAGTCCTTTATCCTAATTTTAAACTGGTTAATTGTTGGTAAATAGTCACATTTTAGCTGATTCTGCAGTTTATGCCAGGAAAAAGTTGCAAAAACTTTAAAGGCACGTTCACCGAAGACAGTTCGCGTTTGTGGGATATCACACATGATTTGCCCATATGATCGAAGATTACGTTAGTGACGAGTCAGAAGAGAACATAATTTTACATACATAATTCTAAGTAAGAAGGCAGTTTACAAAGTATGGCCTTAAAAATAAACATATACCAGTGCTCCAGCCTGCGATTGTGCAAAGATGGCCAACCAACACTCATACAAGCTACAATGATAAGTACGAAAATTAGAAATAGTTACAAATCTTAGTGCAGCATGATGCACTGAATCCAGCATTTTAAAAGAAGATTGATTTGCATGCATGTGTAAAATATCACCATAATCCAGCATTGACATAAATGTTGTTTCTATAAGTGTTTTTCTCGTACTAAAAGAGAAACAGCCTTTGTTTCTATAATAGTAAGAAACTATTTTTTTTTAAAAGAAAAATTTATATATAAGTATAACCCAATAAATCAGGGTTATTGTTAACTAAAACTATTAAAAACATGTGTTAATCAAAATAAAGCTAAACAATAAATTATAAATATTAGTTAAAAATCCTAAACCAAGAAAAATGATAAATGTTGACTTTCATCTTTGAATCTGAAATGCTCTGTAAAAGTCATGTGGACAAGAACTCATGTGTGTGTGTGTGTGTGTGTGTGTGTGTGTGTGTGTGTGTGTGTGTGTCAGGGTCATTGTTAACTAAAACTATTAAAAACATTTCTGTTTATTGAAATAAAGCTAAAAAAATAAATATAAATATTAGTTAAAACCTTAAACCAAATAAAAATGAAAGATGTTGCCTTAGCAATAAACTGAAATAAGTTTAAGTTGAAGCACTGAAAACAGAAAAAAAATTAAACTAAAATAAAAATACATAGCAAGATAAAAAAACTAAAACAAATAAAACTTATATTAAAAAATATATTATAAAAGTCCCTCTGTAGTCAGTAAATGTATCCCTTAAAACGCATCCTTGATCACCAAAATTACATATTTAAAACTTCTTTATCAGCGTAAAAAATGTCTTCATGCCTTAAAATATCTTGAATGTAACTCGACACCCTTTCCTCATTTAGTATGCGCGGTTCTATGAATATGCAAATGTATCCCGTCTCCACTCACTCACTCACTCAGAGATCCACTGGTTGACAATCACACGTTGATCTGATTGGTTACAAGGTCGTTTGTGACGTCAGAAACACCAGCGATTTCACACCGTGTTTTTGAGACTGTCTTTGGTTCACTGCAGTTTTAAGCAGAAAATACTCAGCAATGCTGTCGACTTATGAACTTACACATGCTTTGTGTTAAAGCACATTAAAAACACCACATAGACATATACACAACATTAAACGCTGGATTTTCACCACAGGGGGACTTTAACTGAAAAAAGACAAAAACTTAAACTAAACAATATTTAGAAAAACAAAAGCAAAAAAAAAAAAAAAACGCTAACTCAAAATATGAATAAAACTAAAATAACAGATTTGTAACGATCTGTTGCAGGTCTTTGCTGTCCAGAGAGTCTTTAGCCTCGACGACCCTCAGCCTCGCCGAGACCCAGTCGATGCGCAGCGGTAAACTGGACTGGCCGTACGGGTACCGGGTTCTGCCTCCTCTGGGTCTCACACACACATCAGAACCAGCGGATCTGAACCTCATGCCAGAGTCCAACCCCTCATCTCTCCCTCAGTACCTGTTCAGGGAGGACCACAGTCTCTCGTCCCGGTCCAAGAAGCGCGCGCTGTCTTTATCTCCTCTCTCTGACGGGCTCGGGCTCGACCTCAACTCCATCATCAGAACCTCCCCGACATCACTAGTGGCGTATATAATCGGGTCTCGAAACTCTCCGGCGTCGTGTCCGACCCCTGGAGAGAAAAAAACATGTTGAGTATACTTGCAGACAGACTCATTTAAGTCAAGTCTCCTTCATCTATACAGCGCTTTAACAGTATAGAGTGTTTATAGCAGCTTTAACAGTATAGAGTGTTTATAGCAGCTTTAACAGTGTTTATAGCAGCTTTTACAGTATAGAGTGTTTATAGCAGCTTTACAGTATAGAGTGTTTATAGCAGCTTTACAGTATAGAGTGTTTATAGCAGCTTTTACAGTATAGAGTGTTTATAGCAGCTTTAAAGTATAGAGTGTTTATAGCAGCTTTACAGTATAGAGTGTTTATAGCAGCTTTTACAGTATAGAGTGTTTATAGCAGCTTTACAGTATAGAGTGTTTATAGCAGCTTTAACAGTGTTTATAGCAGCTTTAACAGTATAGAGTGTTTATAGCAGCTTTAACAGTATAGAGTGTTTATAGCAGCTTTAACAGTATAGAGTGTTTATAGCAGCTTTACAGTATATAGTGTTTATAGCAGCTTTAACAGTATAGAGTGTTTATAGCAGCTTTAACAGTGTTTATAGCAGCTTTACAGTATAGAGTGTTTATAGCAGCTTTACAGTATAGAGTGTTTATAGCAGCTTTACAGTATAGAGTGTTTATAGCAGCTTTTACAGTATAGAGTGTTTATAGCAGCTTTAAAGTATAGAGTGTTTATAGCAGCTTTACAGTATAGAGTGTTTATAGCAGCTTTACAGTATAGAGTGTTTATAGCAGCTTTACAGTATAGAGTGTTTATAGCAGCTTTTACAGTATAGAGTGTTTATAGCAGCTTTACAGTATAGAGTGTTTATAGCAGCTTTAACAGTGTTTATAGCAGCTTTAACAGTGTTTATAGCAGCTTTACAGTATAGAGTGTTTATAGCAGCTTTAACAGTGTTTATAGCAGCTTTAACAGTATAGAGTGTTTATAGCAGCTTTAACAGTGTTTATAGCAGCTTTAACAGTATAGAGTGTTTATAGCAGCTTTACAGTATATAGTGTTTATAGCAGCTTTAACAGTATAGAGTGTTTATAGCAGCTTTAACAGTGTTTATAGCAGCTTTACAGTATAGAGTGTTTATAGCAGCTTTACAGTATAGAGTGTTTATAGCAGCTTTACAGTATAGAGTGTTTATAGCAGCTTTAACAGTGTTTATAGCAGCTTTAACAGTATAGAGTGTTTATAGCAGCTTTACAGTATATAGTGTTTATAGCAGCTTTAACAGTTTTTATAGCAGCTTTACAGTATAGAGTGTTTATAGCAGCTTTACAGTATATAGTGTTTATAGCAGCTTTACAGTATAGAGTGTTTATAGCAGCTTTAACAGTATAGAGTGTTTATAGCAGCTTTACAGTATAGAGTGTTTATAGCAGCTTTACAGTATAGAGTGTTTATAGCAGCTTTACAGTATAGAGTGTTTATAGCAGCTTTACAGTATAGTGTTTATAGCAGCTTCACAGTATAGAGTGTTTATAGCAGCTTTAACAGTATAGAGTGTTTATAGCAGCTTTACAGTATAGAGTGTTTATAGCAGCTTTAACAGTATAGAGTGTTTATAGCAGCTTTACAGTATAGAGTGTTTATAGCAGCTTTACAGTATGGAGTGTTTATAGCAGCTTTAACAGTGTTTATAGCAGCTTTAACAGTATAGAGTGTTTATAGCAGCTTTACAGTATAGAGTGTTTATAGCAGCTTTAACAGTATATAGTGTTTATAGCAGCTTTAACAGTATAGAGTGTTTATAGCAGCTTTACAGTATAGAGTGTTTATAGCAGCTTTAACAGTATAGAGTGTTTATAGCTGCTTTAACAGTGTTTATAGCAGCTTTACAGTATAGAGTGTTTATAGCAGCTGTACAGTATAGGGTGTTTATAGCAGCTTTACAGTATATAGTGTTTATAGCAGCTTTACAGTATAGAGTGTTTATAGCAGCTTTACAGTATAGAGTGTTTATAGCAGCTTCACAGTATATAGTGTTTATAGCAGCTTTACAGTATAGTGTTTATAGCAGCTTTACAGTATAGAGTGTTTATAGCAGCTTTACAGTATAGAGTGTTTATAGCAGCTTTACAGTATAGAGTGTTTATAGCAGCTTTACAGTATAGAGTGTTTATAGCAGCTTTACAGTATAGTGTTTATAGCAGCTTTACAGTATAGAGTGTTTATAGCAGCTTCACAGTATAGAGTGTTTATAGCAGCTTTACAGTATAGAGTGTTTATAGCAGCTTTACAGTATAGAGTGTTTATAGCAGCTTTTACAGTATAGAGTGTTTATAGCAGCTTTACAGTATAAAGTGTTTATAGCAGCTTTAACAGTGTTTATAGCAACTTTAACATTGTTTATAGCAGCTTTAACAGTATAGTGTTTATAGCAGCTTTAACAGTGTTTATAGCAGCTTTAACAGTGTTTATAGCAGCTTTACAGTATAGTGTTTATAGCAGCTTTACAGTATAGAGTGTTTATAGCAGCTTTAACAGTATAGAGTGTTTATAGCAGCTTTACAGTATAGAGTGTTTATAGCAGCTTTAACAGTGTTTATAGCAGCTTTAACAGTATAGAGTTTTTATAGCAGCTTTACAGTATAGAGTGTTTATAGCAGCTTTACAGAATAGAGTGTTTATAGCAGCTTTAACAGTATAGAGTGTTTATAGCAGCTTTAACAGTGTTTATAGCAGCTTTACAGTATAGAGTGTTTATAGCAGCTTTAACAGTGTTTATAGCAGCTTTAACAGTGGTTAAAGCAGCTTTACAGTATATAGTGTTTATAGCAGCTTTAACAGTGTTTATAGCAGCTTTACAGTATAGAGTGTTTATAGCAGCTTTAACAGTATAGTGTTTATAGCAGCTTTAACAGTATAGTGTTTATAGCAGCTTTAGAGTATAGAGTGTTTATAGCAGCTTTTACAGTATAGAGTGTTTATAGCAGCTTTACAGTATAGAGTGTTTATAGCAGCTTTAACAGTGTTTATAGCAGCTTTAACAGTATAGAGTGTTTATAGCAGCTTTAACAGTATAGAGTGTTTATAGCAGCTTTACAGTATAGAGTGTTTATAGCAGCTTTACAGTATAGAGTGTTTATAGCAGCTTTAACAGTATAGTGTTTATAGAAGCTTTAACAGTATAGTGTTTATAGCAGCTTTTACAGTATAGTGTTTATAGCAGCTTTAACAGTGTTTATAGCAGCTTTAACAGTATAGTGTTTATAGCAGCTTTACAGTATAGAGTGTTTATAGCAGCTTTAACAGTATAGAGTGTTTATAGCAGCTTTAACAGTATAGAGTGTTTATAGCTGCTTTAACAGTGTTTATAGCAGCTTTACAGTATAGAGTGTTTATAGCAGCTATAACAGTGTTTATAGCAGCTTTAACAGTATAGAGTGTTTATAGCAGCTTTACAGTATAGAGTGTTTATAGCAGCTTTACAGTATAGAGTGTTTATAGCAGCTTTAACAGTATAGAGTGTTTATAGCAGCTTTAACAGTATAGAGTGTTTATAGCAGCTTTACAGTATAGAGTGTTTATAGAGGCTTTAACAGTGTTTATAGCAGCTTTAACAGTATAGAGTGTTTATAGCAGCTTTAACAGTACAGAGTGTTTATTGCTGCTTTAACAGTGTTTATAGCAGCTTTAACAGTATAGAGTGTTTATAGCAGCTTTAACAGTATAGAGTGTTTATAGCTGCGTTAACAGTGTTTATAGGAGCTTTACAGTATAGAGTGTTTATAGCAGCTTTAACAGTATAGAGTATTTATAGCAGCTTTACAGTATAGAGTGTTTATAGCAGCTTTACAGTATAGAGTGTTTATAGCAGCTTTAACAGTATAGAGTGTTTATAGCAGCTTTACAGTATAGAGTGTTTATAGCAGCTTTACAGTATAGAGTGTTTATATCAGCTTTACAGTATAGAGTGTTTATAGCAGCTTTAACAGTGTTTATAGCAGCTTTAACAGTATAGAGTGTTTATAGCAGCTTTAACAGTATAGAGTGTTTATAGAAGCTTTACAGTATAGAGTGTTTATAGCAGCTTTAACAGTGTTTATAGCAGCTTTACAGTATAGAGTGTTTATAGCAGCTTTAACAGTATACAGTATAGAGTGTTTATAGCAGCTTTAACAGTATAGAGTGTTTATAGCAGCTTTTACACAGTATAGAGTGTTTATAGCAGCTTTACAGTATAGAGTGTTTATAGCAGCTTTTACAGTATAGAGTGTTTATAGCAGCTTTACAGTATAGAGTGTTTATAGCAGCTTTAACAGTGTTTATAGCAGCTTTAACAGTATAGAGTGTTTATAGCAGCTCTAACAGTATAGAGTGTTTATAGCAGCTTTACAGTATAGAGTGTTTATAGCAGCTTTACAGTATAGAGTGTTTATAGCAGCTTTAACAGTATAGAGTGTTTATAGCAGCTTTAACAGTATAGTGTTTATAGCAGCTTTTACAGTAGAGTGTTTATAGCAGCTTTAACAGTATAGAGTGTTTGTAGCAGCTTTACAGTATAGTGTTTATAGCAGCTTTAACAGTGTTTATAGCAGCTTTAACAGTATAGAGTGTTTATAGCAGCTTTACAGTATAGAGTGTTTATAGCAGCTTTAACAGTATAGAGTGTTTATAGCAGCTTTAACAGTATAGAGTGTTTATAGCTGCTTTAACAGTGTTTATAGCAGCTTTACAGTATAGAGTGTTTATAGCAGCTATAACAGTGTTTATAGCAGCTTTAACAGTATAGAGTGTTTATAGCAGCTTTACAGTATAGAGTGTTTATAGCAGCTTTAACAGTATAGAGTGTTTATAGCAGCTTTAACAGTATAGAGTGTTTATAGCAGCTTTAACAGTATAGAGTGTTTATAGCTGCTTTAACAGTGTTTATAGCAGCTTTAATAGTATAGAGTGTTTATAGCAGCTTTAACAGTATAGAGTGTTTATAGCAGCTTTACAGTATAGAGTGTTTATAGCAGCTTTACAGTATAGAGTGTTTATAGCAGCTTTAACAGTATAGAGTGTTTATAGCAGCTTTACAGTATAGAGTGTTTATAGCAGCTTTAACAGTATAGAGTGTTTATAGCAGCTTTACAGTATAGAGTGTTTATAGCAGCTTTACAGTATAGAGTGTTTATAGCAGCTTTACAGTATAGAGCGTTTATAGCAGCTTTAACAGTGTTTATAGCAGCTTTAACAGTATAGAGTGTTTATAGCAGCTTTAACAGTATAGAGTGTTTATAGAAGCTTTACAGTATAGAGTGTTTATAGCAGCTTTACAGTATAGAGTGTTTATAGTAGCTTTAACAGTGTTTATAGCAGCTTTACAGTATAGAGTGTTTATAGCAGCTTTACAGTATAGAGTGTTTATAGCAGCTTTACAGTATAGAGTGTTTATAGCAGCTTTACAGTATAGAGTGTTTATAGCAGCTTTAACAATGTTTATAGCAGCTTTACAGTATAGAGTGTTTATAGCAGCTTTAACAGTATAGAGTGTTAATAGCAGCTTTACAGTATAGAGTGTTTATAGCAGCTTTAACAGTATAGAGTGTTTATAGCAGCTTTACAGTATAGAGTGTTTATAGCAGCTTTAACAGTGTTTATAGCAGCTTTACAGTATAGAGTGTTTATAGCAGCTTTAACGCAGTTTATAGCAGCTTTAACAGTAAAGAGTGTTTATAGCAGCTTTACAGTGATAACAGGAGATTACAGTAACAGAGATTGTTTTGGCTTTACAGCAGATCTAGAATAAAGTTATTGTCCAGATAGAGTTCACTTCTGTTGCAAAGATCATTAGTTATTAACTTAGAAAATATACTAAAGTGTGTTAAAATTTGTATTGTGAAAATACGTAAAAGCATGATGCTAATATGCTTTTAATATATTTAAATTTAAAGTTACATTTTTGTAAGTATATTTGCAGTGTACTATTGAAAACGGGAATATATTTCAAATTGTCAAGTGACCTTTATTTATATAGCGCTTTTTACAATAAATATTGTTTCAAAGCAGCTTTATAGAGAAAACAGGAAAATAATGCAACATAGTTTGTTTCCAGAAGAAAATATCGTCAAAGTCCAGCTTAAGTAAGTTCAGTGATGGTTCGGTTTTGTTTTAAAAAAGTTATTAATTTAGTTAATTTATAGGCCTGTCACGATAACAAATTTAGCTGGACGATAAATTGTCCAAGAAATTATTGCGATAAACGATAAGACCATCTCATCTAAAATAATGATAATGGCATAATAATGCAGGAATACCTTTTCAAAGATCAATAAACTTTTATTTCTAAAGACTATTTAACACTGAAAACGGAAAACATTTAAAATATCCACAATAACTGAACAAAACAACCAAAAACAATAAAAGCAATGGACTCTCAGTCTCTGTTAACAAAAAATGCACTTGAATAAATACCAAAAACAATAAATAAAATGGATATAAACAAAATTGCACTTCAAAAAATATTGAACATTAGGCTCAGACATAAATAGTGATACTAGCGCTGTCAATCTTCCTCTATAATACTATTCGAAATCCATTCTTTATTTTACTCAATATTCGAATATTAAATGCTCAAATTCATCCTATTATTAATATTTACGACATTACACAGGCTTATAGATGGCCAATGCCACTATAGCATGTGGTTGTGTTACACGTTCTGTCCACTAGAGGGACATCTAACTTACAACACACATTTTTATTCGTGCTGAATATGGTTGAAGCGCTTCCGATGGTTTTCTGCTAAAATATCCGTGAAAACACCACTAAATATTCTGAAACTTATATCGTTCTTTTCAGTTCGACTAGACGGTTCCAACGAGCTCGCCGAATCCGTTTTTCCCTTCACGGGCGGTTTTTACGTCGTTAAACATTTACCATTTCTGACAGTATCCTATTGTTATGATGATGCAACGTGGATAACGTCAAAGTGCTTTTAGTCGTTCCTGAGGAACCGAGAGTTGCCATGCAGTGTCTTTGGTAGAGAGAGAGAGAGAGAGAGAGAGAGAGAGAGAGAGAGAGAGAGAGAGAGAGAGAGACGAGGAAAACAAACAAGCATGCAAATGGGAATTTGCATCGTCCAGCTCAGTTCAGTTCTCATACAATGCTGTCAATGCAAATCAATAATAATGTTGAATATTAAATTAAATGTCCCCAGCTAACTCAGCAATACAATAAAGTATATTTTATCTCCACTAGGGACTCCTTCGCCATTGCAGTCTGACGTTTGCGGACACTTTTTGGGCGTCAGAGGAAGTTGCATCCCTCATCCGAACCATGGAAAGCACACGAACAAGAGTGTGTGTGTCCAAACGGACACAGAGAGTTTCCGAATGCAGCATTTAGAGGGAATAGAAGATCAATTCACTAATCTAGTGGTGGAGCAGCAACTTCTCCCCGCACATGAGATCCAAAGCAAACACTCGCCATCAATACAGCTTAAGTTTTCCGCTGTAATCCGCACGCCCAGTCCTCCTCGAGGTCCGCCACCTCCATATAACTCTCATTTTCGAGGCTCTCACACTCAGAACTCAATGGTTCTTCCCTCGATGCTGGAGGAAGATGAGGAGGAAGACTCGAGTGCGGGTCATTGCTGTCGCTGGCTGGACTGCGGTGCTGTGTTCGGGCCCCGGGACGAGCTGGTCAAGCACATCGAGAAGGTTCACGTGGACCAGCGCAAGGGCGAGGACTTCACCTGCTTCTGGGCCGCGTGTCCTCGCAAACACAAGCCTTTCAACGCGCGCTACAAGCTGCTCATACACATGAGGGTCCACTCCGGGGAGAAGCCCAACAAGTGCTCCGTGAGTCTCTGCTCCTTTATACATAAACTAATGCACACGTATTCATTACAACTAGACCTGTGCCGGTATTCGGTAATGCGATAAATCGCGGTAATGAATATGCACGATATTGTTATCACTTCAAATTACCGTGAAAAATAATAGATCCGAATTTAGATTTTAAGAACGCACCTTAGCTTATTTTCCAGCAACCGCTTAAACAACACGTGCTATTGCTGCGCAAAACACATGCGCACTCTGATGTAAACTAGGGCTGCACAATTAATCGAATTTGTAATCGCATTACAATTATAGATGCCACAATTATGTAATCGTTCAAAGGCACAATTACAAAAAGTCCACTTACATTATTCTGTTTGCTGAAGATGATGTTTTTTTTCTTTCTACAGCTTATTTTAAGTTTTTTTCCCCCCATTGTTTTAATTTTAGTTAGTGTAACATTATAATATTATATTTTACTTTGCTTTTCTATAGCATTAAGCCTCAAATGTCAAATTATTTAAAGAAACCAAACCAATTAACGTTTTCAGGAGTTCAGGAGTTTACAGCTGGTTTATTTTGATATAACTATATGGCGTAAAGCTGTCCAAAAATCATTCAATGTAAATTGTGATAGTCGTAATTAATAATCGCAATTACAATTTCAAGGCAATAATCGACAATTATGATTTCTGTCATAATCGTGCACAATCCCCACATGTATAAATAAGCACTGTGTGCATGCGGCGCACTCTGGTCTAACGTACACAATCCTCACATGTAGAAGAAGCATGGCCTTTTCTTTTAACAGTTTTAAATCTCAGTTACTGTGCGCGTGAAAAACAATCATAGCTATCAAGTATAGAGATCAAGTATACTATAATATTAACATTGAATCATCTTGGAGAGTGTCATGTTGACTGATGTAACCGAACGCAACGCGCTGTTTTGAATGCTGACAGCCGCAGCGGAGGGAAAAGTTTACGTGAACTTGAATTAAACGACTTAAATATTAATTTCTACCTCACATTAGACTATAAGAATGGCTTCTGAACACTTATAATATAGTGCACGAAAACTTTATGGTGCTTTATAATGTATTTGTGCCTTTTGTGGAGCTTAACAATCTATCGGATTTGGATCGGCCTCATCTAACCGATACCGATCCGCCCAAGAATGGCAGTATCGGAGCCGCCCTATAGGGAACGTTCTGGGAACCAAAAACTAACGTTCCCAGAACGTAAAATTGTTAGCTGGGTAAACAGTGGTTGCCCATGGCAACACAGGAAGTTGTGCTGTTGCCACAAGCAACCACGGTTTAGATCAGTGAAGAAGAAAGCGTGTGCTAGCAGTGTTTCCGCTGTTTAGCGGTGTTTCAGACCGGACCAGCCGGTAAAACGGCGTCATGTCTCGTACGCCACACTGCAATTTCGAGGGGTGGAACAAGTATTAGCACCTTCAACACGAGTAACTTAAAGCATTTGAGGACCGCAGAACACGAGGGCTACACAAAGCCAGGAGAAGAATGAGCCGCGCCACAATCAACAATCTCTGGAAGATCGTTCAAACACAGACACGTTTTCAAAAGACGGTCAACGAGCGATAAATACTAACGGCTGAATTATCGAGTTTATTGTTCTGGATGACCAGCCGTTGTCAAAACTGAAATGCCGTTTATTTAACAAAATTGTTTCTGGACTTTAAATTATAAAGAGGTTATTTTCTTATATTATTCATATATCATTTTTTAGATTCCTAGATTTATTTGTTGCACTTAAATAGCTAAC